>QTSX02004557.1:0-79339 GCA_014839935.2 Entomophthora muscae | reverse complement strand
ATATTATTGGATCAAACTTGACAGAAAAGCAGTCAATGGAAAAAAATTGACAGAATATATTCCTGCCTAAATATTTAAGCTGATCTTTTGTTTGAAGTTAATCTAAAATGCATAGAAGTAAAAAACTTAGTATTGTTATGGTATAGGCTTACTTTGATTAATAGGGCTGTGGCATACCACCCTCTGACAAAGCCCAGATTATGTTCAGAATTTTCAAAAATGTGAGAAGTAAAATATTTCTCTATTTAAACCTTTTTAAAATCCACATTTCTGGAATGCCAAAAAAGACAATTTTTGTCTAGGAGTGGTATGCTGCAGCCCTAATAGAGCTGTGTTGGGCAAAAAAACAGGACAAGTAGGGTAAATTCTGTAATTATTCCATCCTCCCTTCCCTGTTTTTGTCTTTTGGATTCCCCTATATTGGGGGAATTGCCAGGAAGCCAGCCTGAAGCAGGTTAAGTGGGACTTGTGGGCAGACAGCCTGTGGGCCCAGAGAGAAGGGCCCACCAGAGGATGGGTACTAACTTTACAATATAGGAGAACAATTTTAAAGCAGGCCCAAGGCCCATTGGGGGCTTCATAGAATCAATCAATCTAGTGAGTGCTATGTAGAGGACGCCAAACAACTGGGTGGAGGTTGACTCATTGGCAATCATAGTTTCTTACAGGAAGTTGGGCTGTGGGGTCACAGAAAAGATCATATGCACTAAATAGGCAGGCAGATAGTTATATTTATCACAGAATAATAATTTTTACTTGATATGCTAGGTGCCTTTACATCCAATGAATTCTGGCTCTCTGGTTCTGGCGTCAGGGTCATAAATTAGAATTTCTTCTAAGATGAACTCTGAATAGGCAGGATTGGGGGGATATTATGTGAAATGTACTGGGATGTGAGGTGCTTCTAGGGGATGGTATAACTTGGGCAGCGCATCTGTGGTTTCTTAGGGTTGCCTGGTGAAAGAGGCAGAGTTAAAGAAATTGATTTGTAAATGAAAAGGTGTGAAAATTAGGTATGTGTTAGAGTAAATTAGTAAGCAACATTATTCAAAGAGAGGCAAGGAGGATAAAGTAAACACATTGACAATTGTTTGAGAAGTAGGAAACCAAATTGGGAGGACAGCTTGATCATCTTGGTGCCTCTGGCAGTATAACAGAAGATGGAGATCAAAATTGTCAAAATGCAAATGACTTGCAGGGGTAAATTAGAGGAAGAGCCCAAAGACAGCACCATACAAAGAGCGGGCGGGGTTGCGCCCACGGAGTCAATGGTAACCTTGATCATGACAACAGCTAATTGATCAAGAATGGGGGCTAACAGCCCCAGATGAGCCATCATTTTTTGGGAAGACTTTCTTTTATTTTTTGTGAAAATAAGCTATCTAGAAACAAGTTTCTAGAGGGGAAATGGGGAAGTCTTAAGGGAGTTCAGGATGGGGCGTGTCAGGATTTCTGGATATTGACTAATTAACGGATTCAACAAAATAACGCGGGCCAGCAGTTAATTACTCTTAATAATGGTTTCACCCACATAACACGGGCCAGCAGTTAATCACTCTTAGGAATGGTTTCAACAAATTAATGCAGGCCGCGGGTTTGTGGAATCAATGGATTCAAATGATCAAATCATATCCTGGCAATTGCAAAATCCCTATTCCTAATTAATAGTGAAACATGCAGATATTGTGCTATTAATTAGTCCACCTCAACAACCACCTCAACAACCACCTCAAATTCTAGAACAAGGGCCATCATAAGGGCCATCACCTGAAACACTTCTAGAAGAGCCTAAAATAGACTGGGCCATCATATAGCCCATCACCTGAAACACTTCTAGAAGAGCCCAAAATAGACTGGGCCATCATATGGGCCATCATCTGAAACACTTCTAGAAGAGCCCAAAATAGACTGGGCCGTCAGGCCAAACACTCTAAGATAAAAGGCTGTGAGCCTATTGTATTAGAGTAGCTCTGATTAAGTGAAGAATCATCTCCACCAACTAGTGGCCAGCCAGGCTAGCAAGCCATCTGGAACGTGGTCCAGGTTCACAGCTACTCCACTCAGATTGAGGGATAGTTGCACAGCTTCAGAAAGGATACTGAGCTGTAGAAGTTGTCAAGCAAGCTTCCATCACAAACCGCACTCACTCAAGGTTGGGCCAGAGCTAACTCAGATAAATGCGGGCAGCCGGGCCAGCCTCAATATCAGTCTTCTAATAAAGAGTTGATATTTCAAATCCTTTCCCTAGTTTGACTCTAATTAAGTGGAGAGCAAAAGATCATACTGTCGCCATACAGTATTAATCCCTATAGTAAAATATAGAGACAACAGCTTATGAACCTATATCCAGAAGTAGGAAGAACCGTCCCAAATCCTTTGGGCCTTGGGCCCTGTCAGACTTGCTACTTCTGATGACAACAACATATTCCGGGCCAAAGGTTACGCCAAAGTCACAGGTTCTCTGTACTTTCCTAATGTTAGAAGACTTAGGATATCATCTGGCTGATGACAAAATAACATGGTCCGCGATTTTCTGACAGGGCAGAAGGGGATTACAAGGCTTCTGATTGGCTGGCAAGAATATTTTCAGCAGTTGGTGGTCCTGCATTGGAATTTGAGTCAATGACGTCATAAGTCAGAAAATTTTGGCGGCCAGTGGATCAAGCGCTGCCATCCCCAAATAGTGTATAACGCGTAATTTTCTTGTCATAATTATTTGGGGAAAGATAAGGTAAGTCCAGATTTTTGAGGGCTATTTGGACAACCCCAGCTTTGAACCATTTTTGTCTATGACAGCAATTAAGTCATCAATTTCTTTCTTGGGTTTGGCTGCAGTTCTTTGCTGATTTTGGGTTTTACGAGGGCGCACTATCCCTTCCATTTGATTTTCTACCGTAACAGTATGTGATGACCTGAGAGAACCAGAGGTTCATATCAATTTATTGCAAAAATGGTGATGAGCAACTTTCTGGTGGCCCCAGAGTATAATTATGCCCATCTTTTAAGGAAAAACTTTTGTAAAATCCTTTGGGACGGGTTGTAGTATTTACCAGGGTTTGGAAATCCTCAGTGGCCTCCAAAGTTGTTGGCATACCACTGGCTGGGTTCAGCTAGAGAATCTTGATTTCCCTCTTTAGGGCATCAGATTTTTCATCATATGATGGGCCTTGTTTTTGGGGTACTTTATACAATGCTCCATTGACAGAGAGCAAGTTGTTCACAGGAGTACTATGCAAGTCAGCGTCTTCATTGGCTGGGCTAGGGAGGCAAGGATTGACCATGAATTGCGCCTCATAGGTTGGTTTTAGAGGTTTCTCTGAAGTTGAATCTTCCCTTAACTTGAGCCCAAAAAAAACACAGTCAGGCAGCAGGGCCTGCAGGCTGACGGCCTGCAGGGAGTCAGTGTTTGAACCCTGGGAATGAGATTTAATCTTGGGAATCAATAGTAGGTGCTTGTCACTTGTGGCAGGAATCCAAAAAGACAAAAGCAGAAACTGGAGGAAGAAGAAATTCTTTCTCTGGAATCCAGTGCCACTTGGCTGGCATCTGGTGAATTTCCCACCAGATGCCAGGAGTGTGTGCCAGCCATTTGGGCTTGGCATAAATCAAAGGTAAGCAAATTTCAGAATATATACTAACTTTTAATAAACATTAAAATTAAAATCAAAGTATCTCAGTAAATACTAAGCCAATCTTAATGTCAAATAGCTTATTTTAAAGCTACAGATCAGCTATATCTTTTAAAAGAAACTAGAAAATATTTTTTTAAAATTTTCTCTAGCTTTACTAAACCTAATTATAATACTCCACTTGTTTAAATTTATTTTTTATTTATACTTGGAATATGCAATTTTAATTTCAAATAAATATAAATGTAATTATTTTAGAAATAATTTTGAATAGAAATTTAGCTAAACACATGATAAGTAATCACAACTTAAAAATACAATAAAATATATTGAATTGATTTATTAAAGCCCAAAATGGGCTCAATTTAACCCTGGTTTTAAAAAACCAGGGATTCACACTTTCTTAAATTCAGTGAATGTGAGAAGGAAACAATTTCAAGAAAATCTTCTTTGAGAAGTTTTCTCGAAACCATTTCCTGATTTGGGACGAGTGGCTCCTTTTCTAAAAAGGACCCTTTTGTCCCAAATCCAATGCAGCCCTAAGTTCTACTTACTTAGTTGATTCTAGAGCTGTGTCAGCCCCAAAAGATTCAATAACTACAGCAAATGCCATAATTGTACTGTTGTCCCTTCCCCATCTACTTCTTTCAGATTCCCCCAGCGTAGGGGAGTCTGAAATGTGTAAAAAAGAAGGTATTGGAAGGCTTTTTGCTTTCCAGAATTGAGAGGATTTTTAATATATATTTAAAATAATTTTTTTGAAAAAAATCAAAATTTGAATTCAAATTTTTTTAATTTTTTAAAGTAGAAAGACAAAAAAATATAATTTTTATTTAAAAAAAATCTGAAAATTTAAATTCCGGATGTGCTCTTTTATGAAATGATTTCGGACGGGTGGCTCCTTTTTAGAAAAGAAGCTACCCGTCCGAAATCCGACACAGCCCTAGTTGATTCTAATTTAATCTCCCAGACGGAGAAATAGATTGAATCAACCAATCATAATTAACTGTCATCTTTTGCTCCAATCGTTATCAGTAAGTTTTTAAAAAAGGTTGTAGATGCCTTGCCTTAATATCAGACTACATCAAGCAACCCTAACCACATACAAAAAAATAGTAAATGAAATCCATTTTTCAAATCGATACGTCAAAAAACAAAGCCCACAACAAGATCTGCTTGACGCTGATTCAGACTTTGGCTAAATGCTTAGCCCATAGGGATGCTTCGGCTCAGCCCTGACTATATTTCGGCTAATAGCCCCTGTACCCAAGACGGAAATGCGGAATATTTAAAATAGATTAATTATTTATTAAATCCGGTTTGGATAAAGCGGCCTTGAGCCGAAAGCTAGCCGGGGCTGAGCCGAAGCATCCCTAGGCTAAGCGATTAAACTAGAAATCAAATGATTGATTATGCTTATTTACAGCCTTGAAGAAGTTGACTTGAGCAATTAAACAGTTTATAATCTTTTTGACTTAGCTTTGTGGCCAACAGCTTTTATTGGAATTTTGGAATGGACCACAATTTTTCTAGAGATCAGTACAATCCCTCAAGCTCAGCCAGCGTTGAAAATTGTCGGTGGCTTGATGATCGAAAGGAAAATATTTCCTGGGAAGAAACTTTAAATGACCCCAAGCTTCAAAAGTTACTCAAGGATCGAGACACAGGCAATAAAGGAAGTAAACCAGAAAAAAGAAGCAGTAACAATAAACAAAAACTAGACAAATCTACAAACACAGTAAGCTTTGAGGGCGTTCAATGAGCTTGATGATCGAAAGGAAAATCTTTCCTGGGAAGAAACCTTGAATGACCCCAAATTTCAAAGATTTCTCAGAAAACAAGAAAGCGTCAAGCGAGTGAAACCCCCAGAAAACAGAAAAAGTAACAATAAGCAAGATCTAGATAACTTATCAAGATCATTTTCAACTATTACTATAGGTGTTCCTTTTTCAGATCTTGGTATATCTATCAAAGAAAAGAAGATTCTCTATAAGAAACGTCAGAAGGAAAACAGAAAGTTGAGAGCTGTAGAACGAGACATCGAAACCCAAGACCGCCTCGAGCAAGAGTTGACCAGCATGCTTGATTTTGAGGTCAAATATATGAAGACGCAAAAGAAACCTCTTTATCAGAGCCATGTACTTATATCGAGTTTAAATGACCTTGATAGACTAATCCGTGCATTTTTGCTCGACGGTAACCAACAGCAACTATCTCTATGTGCTATGGATTCCAGTATTCGTTCAATTGTAAAGGATCTATTGGAGCTATACAATTTGAATTATTCAGTCTTGGACAAGAGAGAATTAAAACATCTGGCTCTATATAAAACCAAGCGAAGTGGAATACCTCTTTGGGATAAAAAGCAAATACAGCATGATCAACATCATCCCAGTGGGATTTTCTTCAATTCCCCACCACTTTCAAAAGTGATACATGAGCTTCACTTAAAATGGGTCAAAAGCTGCCACCAAGATGCTAAATATCTCAAGTTTTCAGATCTTCGATTTATAGATAGCTGCAAAAAGGATGTCGAAGAACCTACTGAGTCTAAGGGTCTCAAAGTAGTTGGAGAAGATGCACCCGAGCTCACAGAAAGCAATGTTGGTTTTAGGATGCTTCAAAAAATGGGCTGGGCTCCTGATATCAAGGATACCTCAGGCGAAACAAATCCAGCACCCATCCAGGTGGTGGTCCGCAAAGGAAAGACGGGCTTAGGGTTCAGCTCTTAATCATCCACTTGGTTTTCAATCCCTTTACGCATTTTATATTTTAAGTTATAATCATGTCATTCACATATTTAACTTACGCTAGAAATCATATATTTGTGTTTTGGTTTAATTTTCAATTCACACTGTTTATAAATTGAATCACAAATTACTCAAGCAGCTAGGTTAACTGATATTTAGGGTTTTTTTCTTGGTGACTTATTGACTAATGCTGAACGGCAACTAAAAATTTAAAACTTCTTAGATTGACAACTATTTACTTGATATATCACAGCTTGGCTTTAAATGTTCCTCGATTTTCAACAAAAGTAACTTAAATATGTAATACACATATGTACGTTGTTTTATAAAGTCTAATTATTAGTTTGAATCAAGTATTTTAATCCAAAAACAACATAGGTTCTCGCTTATCTACATACTTTGACATAAATTTAGTAAGATTGAGTATAGGCACAGCAAATATTACAGTAGTTTTTAAAGTTGAGATTAGGCAAAAAAATCCAACCTAAAACAGAATTATATCAGTCAGAAACAAGATTAAAAATTGATTTTATAATGATTAATGTCGAGTATATACTTCCTAGAAGTATATGAAACAAAAAGAAAGGGGGAGAATTAAGAACATAATGCTGCTTTATTTACTATGAAACAAGAATGTTATATAGCATCATGACAAATTACATATTTTCCATGTATGTCAGCGGTCATGAGGCTTGTTTAAGTATTTTTTCATGTAGGGTTCAAAATGCCTGATCCTTGCAAAAATTGGAGTGTGAAAATAGTGCCACCTATCATTTACCTTTCAAGCCATTTCTCAGGGAAATGATTTTGCGAGAGGGTGTAAGCAAGGATTTTGAAACACTAGCAATAAATTATAAGAAATTCTAGTACTCTACTTCAACTGCTCCATCACAGTATCTTTACATCTTGTCAAAACAGCAGGCTTGACCCACCAGCAAGGTTCCAAGTAAGCAGGTTTGTGACCCGCGATCCGATTATCCAGTCACCCGGAGCCAAGTTAGGAAGGCGTCTCAGATTCCCAAATACAATAACATGAACAGAAGCTGATACTCCCTAGTGGGTAACTCGTTTTGGCGCTTGACTCATTACAAGGATCAAGCCACCACCTTCAACATCCCACAGTGTGATCAATGCTATTATGTTCCTACTATCCATGATTCACAATGACTATATAGTACTTATATCTCAATAAAGAATATTATCTAGTTTTCAAATATTTTTCCCCTTGTAACTCTGCTAAAACAGCACAGTTACGACATTGGTAGCAGAAGTAGGTTTTTCATCCTAATTTATTCCCTGAAATTCCGCCTGTTGCCCATACTTGCTGCAGTCAACAAATCCTTGATAAAATTATGTCTGGCCTCCCTCTGGACTGGACACCGTACACACCTGGTACCAAAATACCTGATGGCTTTGTCCTGTACCAGAACATGGTGATCCCGCTTCCCGCCTTCAACGCCCTGTCCGCACAAGGTTTCTTCCAAATGCCCACCGCCATTCTTCGAGCAACTGACAAAAGTACCATGCCCGCCTACATAGCTCAGAGACTTTGCAGCGCTGCCTTGGAACCTTTTTCTGGAGCCAATGACAATAACACTGCGGCATGGATCCAGTCTGCCCAAAGCAAGTTGGCTCAAATGAAATGCCCACAACAATTTTGGATTGCAGAAATCTCCATCTGATTGACCCACAACGCTGGTACTTGGTGCAACAAGTGGCACAAAGAACACACTGAGAAGAATCAGGACACCTTCAAGTAAGACTTCTTGGCAAGATTTGTGCTGAAAAACACCACACTCATGATCATCCGCCAAGTGAAGAACTTGACCCAGACAGGCACAGTGAAGGAGCTCACCTGCGCTTACAAGGAACTCTGACTATGTTCCCCCTCTGACATGGCTTTTGACACTTCAGCTACCCATCTCATGTACTACGACACACTCAAGTTGCATGTAATAAGACACATAAACCTGGGCCAAGTAACCAACTTGCAAAGTCTGTATTGTGAGGCAGAGAAAGCAGAGAAAACATCCAATGCACTTCACAAAGCACCAGCTAGGAAAAGAGAGCAGCCCAAAGACTTTCACCCGGCTGAACGCTCCAACCGCCTGCCTCCCGGGAACAACAACAGCAACAACTCAAACCATAAACCCACAGGCTCAAATGGACATGGAAACAGAAACAATGGGCAGATGAACTGTAACCATTTCCGCGTCACTGCCACACAAGACAATCCTGATGAGGGAAAAGCCTGGGGAGAGCACTAAGCAAGCCAAGCTCTCCCTGCACCATTCCTGACTCGCCCAACAATGAGTATCAACCCAAGGATGTGAACCAATGTCCAATGATCCAAGTGCCCTCAGAGGACCTGGTACTTTAAACCATTGCCAGACATCCTAATAAACTGATGTCTTACCCTTTCCGCTTTTGCAGTTACACAGGCTCAGCACTCCTGGATTTGGGCGCAGATTGAACCCTATTCAACAGCAGCTTTTTAGATAAGTTCAAGCTAACCACTAATCCTTTGCGGATTAAAAACTTGGTTTTAGCTGATGAACATCACATTGCTTTGACAAGGGAAACTTCCCCCTTCTCTGTCATGCTTGAGAACCTGCATTCTACCATCCAAGGCCCTGTCATTGATTTTCCCAAGTTTGAAATTGTACTGGGTCTGGACTGGTTGCAAAGGAACAATCCCCATGCAGACTGGGCAACCTCAGTACTGACCATCAAACGTGAAGGCGTCAATCACCAGATCTACCCTGAATCAGTAGACCAGCTCTTACGCAACCATGTCCTTGTACGCATCACAGAGACCTTGGACAAAAAGAAGAATCTCAAGGCAACTGACTGGGACTCTTGCCAGTACAAGATCATACATTTCAAGGATCACCAGGACACCACCACACCTCAGGATTGTGAAATTATAGCATGTCATCCAGAAATCTTCAAAGAGGCTCTACCCGGGTTACTGCCAGAGAAACAAATCCAACACTCCATCCAACTCAAAGGAGCTGTACCTAAGGCATGACTCATCTATCACCTTACCCCAAACAAAGACAACACTCTACGTGCTTGCCTCAAGGAGGCTTTGGAGAAAGGATTTATCCACCTCTCACAGTCTCTCTTTGGTGCTGCCATATTCTTTGTAGCAAAGAAAGACGGTAACCTGCGCCTAGTCACAGATTATTGAGCCCTAAACAAAGTTACTATCAAGAATCATTACCCACTACCACTCATTGACAACCTTTTTGATGCCCTGGGTGGCGCCACGGTCTTCTCCAAGATTGACCTAACTGCAGGCTATAACCATATCTGTATCAAGGAGGAAGACATCCCCAAAATAGCCTTCCACACTAAATACACTTCATATGAGTGTGTGGTACTCAACTTCAGAATGACAAACACCCCGTCAACCTTTGTGACCTTCATGAACAAGGTGTTTGCCCCCCACATTGGCAAGCATGCTCTGGTATACCTGGACGACATCATTGTCTACAGCCTCTTGGTGGAACAACACCACAAGGACTTGGAGGCAGTCTTTGCCACCCTGGTGCAACATAAACTGCTAGCCAAGCCCCCAAAATGCCAGTTCTTCCCCAAACAGCTGCCCTTCTTGGGACACATAGTTTCAAAAGATGGCATTAAATCTGATAACCAGAAAATCCAGGCCATTTGCAAAATGCCACCTCCAAAGGACAAGTCAGAACTCCACACATTCTTGGGAATGGTTGCCTACGTACAACAATTCATACCCAACTGTGGTGTCCTGACTGCACCTCTGTCTGCCATAACTGGCACCAAATCTAAGTTTGTATGGACCCCCTAACTTGACCTTTGCTTCAGATGTCTCAGATAGAAACTCACAAAAGCACCTATCATATAGTACCCCAAACAAGATGGAGAATACCAAATGGAGACAGAAGCCTCGGACGCATCCATTGGGGGTGTACTAAAAATCAAAAATAACAACATTGACTTCCTGTCTGTGGCCTATGAATCACACAAATTGACATAGGCAACCACCAGAATTAACTCATTCAGTAAGTTGAAATTATTTTAGTATTTATCTGCCGGAATTGGGCATTTCCAAAACCAAGCTAATTTTTCATAGCAAATTATTAAGTCAGAATTGCAAAATTAAAAAGGAACAGACATAATGTTGACACCATTTAAAAAAGGCTTAGTTTTAAGCCAAAAACTAATATAATTTACTATGAAAATGTATTTTTCTTTGTACTTTTACATTAAGGTCAACTACAGTAAGTAATATCTGGATGTCAACCCCAAATAAGAATCCATAAATTTCTTATTAAAATACACAATATTCTAAAAATAACTACTTTTTATATTTTATACTACTGTTTTTATTAAATATATATTAAGATAAGCATTGAACAAAGACATATGCCAACTTTCAGAGCATTCTTTGTTTATTTAGATATTTACTGTTATTTTAAACTCACTGGATAAACTATAGCTTATTTACAGAAGTCCACTTAAGCCAAAACACATATGTTAAAACTAGAATTTATATATGTAATTATAATGTTGACTTTGTGTCAAATTGACGTGTTGCCTAAATTGCAACAAAAAGGTTTGGCTAAGCAAACAAAGTGATATAATTTAAGCAAGATTTAATAGGAGAGTTGCTATAAAAGAACACTGACTGCCTGAATGTTGACACCTTCACTTATTTATTAGTAAAACACTGCCGCTTAACAAAAAGCACATATACAATGGTACAATAATTCAGTTCAAAGTACCCAGGGCTGTACTTTAGACTTGCCTCTACAATCCCTATTATTTAGTTTTCATAAGTTACATATGAAACTCTTTATTTTTTTAGATTTAAAAATAATCAGTTTTGGCCTTAAAAAACCAACTCCGGAAAATATTAACCAAGCTTTATAAGTGATTTACATAGTGTTTTTCCACTTTAATGCTGACTGTCAGTATGTCGACATCAAAATTAAAGCGTTTTTTATGCTGACAAACTAAATTAAATATTTTTGACTATTGTGACTACCAGAATGTCAACTTTTTATTTAAACATGGTTCTTTCTATTCATTACTAATAAACTAGCTCTAAAATAACTTTCCATACTTCTATAAACTATTTACTTAATAATAAAAAATAAAACAAGTGATTATTATTTAATTTTATTCATGTCTCACATGATTATTCTTACTTTATGAACTCTACTCTAATTATTGTAGGACAAATCTTCCAAGAAGCCACAGAATAACCCCAAGTCAATCAAGAAAGTACCCAAAGCCTCTGGAAAGGCCCAAAGTCCCTACCCCAACAAAAAACCAGCCAAAGAGCCCTCAACAAAACAGAAGACAAAGGAGATGACCCCAGACCCTGAAAGCAAAGAGCCCTCCCCTGAGCCCTCCTCTTCTCCAAGCTGGTACCAATCAGAAGGAGATGAGGTTCCACTAAACAAACAAGGAAGAAAGAAGATACCCAAGAGTCCAGAACCCCAGTCAAGCCCAGATGAATCAAGCTCAAAGAAATCAAGCCCCAAGGAATCAACCTCATCCCAGTCCAGAAAGCGCAAGAATCTAACTCCAGATAATTCCCCTCCGCCGCCCAACAAATCTGCACCTCCATCCTCCTCATCAAGTATCAATAAAAAAGATCCTGATGATTACCTGTCTGACTATCATCAAGCACTGATTGGCCCATGGGATCCCCTAAAGGTTCACAATATATGTAACTTCAAAGGAGAGTTTAAGCTCCCAAAGAAGTTCCCTCAGTTTTCCCTCTAATGTCTGTCAAAGGAGGTGCAAGTTTAGTCTGTGATGGCTATGTTTTCAATTGCAACAATCAAAAGAGAGCAGGAAGAAACAAGCATTATGTATGTGAAGATAGAAGCTGTGCTGCCAGGATCAATACAGAAGGATGGGATAAAGTCACTAGTGAAAAAGGAGAGCACACATGCAATGCTCCAATCAATCTTATCAAAAAGCTTCTAAAGTGGTACCTCTACCAAATGGTACCAGTCTCCAAAGATGTCAAGGATTCTGATCTGGCAGTTAAGGCCATCACACACCTAAGTAATGGGAACCTGAAGCTCATCCCTGACCGCAACCAGTTAGTGAAGTACATATGTGACAAACACCATGATCTATTCCCCCATAAGAAATCTGCCATGGTCCAAGGAGAGTTAGTCTTGACAGAGGAGTTAAAGATGTTCAATGGTGATGAGGTATTTCTTTTACATGATGATGGACCTACAGCAGAGGCAAGAATTATATGCTATGCTACACAACAGAACCTGGAGCAGTTGAGAGATTCAGAGACTTGGTTATGTGACGGTACCTTTGCAGTATGCCCCTGCCTTTTTTACCAACTATGGGTTTTACATTCCCTTATTGAAGGCAAGGTGCTCCCATTTGCCTACTTTCTGCTTCCTAGGGCAACAGAAGAGATCTACACAAGGGCCTTTAAAACCCTTCAGGAGGGCATCAAAGCCCTACCCAATAATAGAAAGAGTTCCCCTGGCCATA
The DNA here is from genome assembly GCA_014839935.2 of Entomophthora muscae. Classification (NCBI taxonomy): domain Eukaryota; kingdom Fungi; phylum Entomophthoromycota; class Entomophthoromycetes; order Entomophthorales; family Entomophthoraceae; genus Entomophthora; species Entomophthora muscae. The sequence goes on along the minus strand of QTSX02004557.1, from coordinate 66,444 downwards.
ACACTAGAGCTAATCCAGATGATGATGAAAAGGATGAAGCCACCCTTGCTGCAGAAAAAGAAGCTCATGATAAAGCACTTGGCCCCTCAACTATAATAATGGACTATGAAACTGCCCAGTATAAAGCTTTTGTAAATACCTTTGATGGAGAGGTCCAGGGGTATTTTTTCCGTTATTGACAGGCTGTCAACAGACAACTAAAGAGTCTACCTGAGCTCAGCAAGCTCCACCGTCTAGATACATCAGGAAAGTGCAAGTTCTTAATTCAGCAGTTTTTAGCACTAGAATTTGTAAAGCCAGAGCATGCTGGACAAGCCTTTGAGCTCCTATGCCAGGATCCATATGCCAAGAAACATGATGGTGCCTTCTACCCTTTCATTGAATATTATGAACCACAGTGGATTGGACGAAAGGTCACTAAGCGCCAGAGCAAGCCCAGAGCCAAAGATAACTGGAACTGCTACCAGGCATTTCTTAAGGATGAGATGAAAAATACTTCATCTTTGGAGGGCTGGCATAAGCATATCAAGTCCTCCTTTGGAATCAAGCCCAGATACAACACCTTCTACGAGCACCTCAAAGTCCAACAGGGGAAGACTGCTGCATCCATCAGAGATATTGAGAACCACCTATCCAAGAAGAAGAGAACCACCAAAGAGAAACAGTATCAAGAGAAGATCAAGGACGTTGTCAAGGCCAAATATAAGCTTTCAGAGATTGGGGAATACATCAAGAAGATTGCCACAGTTCTTAATGGTAACCAGGTGATCACAGTCTAGCTTTCAATTAAATTTATTGAGTATCACCTAATTTTTTATATAGTTCTTATAAATTAAGTATAATATTTTTAAATGAATAGTTATTCTAAATAACTCATTAATAATTTATTATACTATTTTTATAAAATCATTGATTTCTATTGATAGTGTTATGCTTTAGACTGTATTACATGGCCTATATTGGTATTTTACTAGTAAATCATATGTTTTTTGTAGTTTTCAATATAGAAAAAAACTTTATATTACTGTTTCTGATGGTTATATTTTCCCAAAATACGTGAATTTTTATGTAGTATCTTTTTGTATATTAGATTTTTTGTTTTTATAAGTGGGAAAAAGTTTATTATAGTAAAGATAGCTAATTTCATAGTAAAATAAAATAAAATAAAAGTGTATTTTTATGAACTTTTTTAATATTCATTTATAGCTTTTTATGGACTTTTTAAAATCTATGTTGTCACATTACCCTATAAAGTTTCTTGAAGCTTAATTTTTATTAAGTAAAATGTTCAGGAAACAGGTTTCTGCTTATTAAAAAAGTGTCAACATTTAGTAGTCTGCATGAGTTAAAACTTAATTCTGACTTTTCAATGCTGTCAACATTAAAGTATTTTTAATTCTGATCATCAACATATAGTAAGTCAACTTGAAGAATGAGTTAATTCTGGCATTTGCCTTGACAGATGGCAAGTGTCAATATCCTATACATGACAAAGAGCTGTTGGCAATTGTGCACTGCCTGGTCAAATGGCGTTATTATCTAGAACAACAAGAGGAGTTCACGGCCTTGACAGACCACAAGTTGCTTATCTACATTAAAACCTAAGCAAACTGGTAGGGCATTCCATTTCAAAAACTGCATCTCAAAAAATGCTATAGCAAAATATAGCATCTCAAAATTTGGCTATCTTAATTTTATAGCAAAAACGTCATTTTGATTTACGGCATTACAACTATGAAAAACAGGGTTTAAAAATTTAGTTTTTTGAACTCCAAAAAACCATAAAAATCTAAAAAAATTCAAATTTAAAAACCATTTATAGTTCTAAAAAGGCCTCAGAATTTTAAATCTGCAATAAAAAAGGGGATCAATTAGAAGCAACAAGGCTGCGTAAAGGGTAAAAGTCAAAATCTACACAAAAAACAACTATTTTTATCTATTATAGCTATGTCATATACTTTAAAATAAACAAATATTTGTACCAAATGCTAAATAAAAGTAAAAAATGACAAAACTGAAAAATAAGAAGTGCAATAGTTATTTGAGGAAGGCTCATACATTGGTTGACAGTGCTACTGAGATGGCCTGAAGATGCTCAAGCTTTCTATCTGTGGTGCTCAAGGGTTCTAAGGGTAAGGTTGGAGTAGCTGAGCAGCAACTGGGGAAACACATCAGGACTATTATCTTCTTTCACAACAGAACTTCTCTAATTGAGCTCTGCAACTAATCTAAGAATGTTGAGTTGGTTGTTATGTTCTATTAAATGATGTCTTTATTGGGGCTATCTGAGGGCCTTATATAGTTGAAAGTGGGGGAGGGGAAAGAAAGGGTGAGTCATCCTGACTGAAGTCTGGACTGGTCAGGAACTAAGCTATTCTTATGAGGTGAGACATTTTGGAGAATATTCAGAGAGAAAGGGCTTAGATTGGGTGGGATGTGACCATCTAAACATGTGATCTCTGGGTCAGGTGGTTGCAGCAAAAGTAGGGCCAATTTTTGGGAACTAGGTCTAAAACAGGGTTTCAGAATGTTCATCTGGGGGTCATACTTGTTGGTAAGGGACATAAGGTCTCTATACCAAATTACAAATTGGGGAAATTGATGAGCTACTAATTGCCATATGTAAAGGCTCCTCTGATGTGTAGATTGGTGACTCATAAGAGGGGCCTATACATATGGCAATTAGTGACCACAATGAGTCACTCTCTGATGCATCTGCAGTTAGCCGCAGGCACGTCAATTAGTGGCTAATAGGAAATTGATCTTTATGTTTCAATGGGTAACTCTCTGATCAAAAACGCAAGAAAGGGAAGCAGTTCCCCGATAATTTTTCTTATAGGGTAGTAGTCTCAATATGGTAATATCTGCAGGCAGCACCCTGCACCACAACCATAGTGGAATTATTTTAAGTTGTTCTTAGTATAAGTGTCTTGTATTAATACTATAGGAACATCATCTTATTTAATACAACATGCTTTGATTTAGCGTGGGAATAAGCTTATTTTAGTTTAAGATAAATTGCGTAAATTGAGATGGCGTTAACACACTCCACACTAAGTGATTTCATATGTAAATAAAGTTAGCAAAATAAGATTTAATTAATTTGACTCAAAATGATGAAATCAAGATGGTGTACTTTCAAGATGCTGCATTATAAAATTATAAGTGAATTTTAACTATTTTATTATTTTATTTTATTATTTTTTTGCAATTCAAAATCACTAACGCAAAAAATGCCATCTCAAATTTAATTCAAGATGGCGTAAATTGAAGTGCCGTTTTCAAAGTGGCATGTCCTACCATCAAACTTATCCTGCTGTCAATCCTGCTGAACAGAACTTCTGGAGAGGTTCAACATGCTCATACAATATAAGCCTGGCCCAGAGCTTGCCATGGCGGACATGCTCTCACGCCTGTACATCAGAGCCACAAGAGGCAAGAATGGGCTTGACCCAGACTGGCCTCTCCTGGTGCTCCGGACAAAAGACAAAGGTTTCCCCCTGGTACCACAGACATAACAAAAGAAACCGTCATTAAGAACAAGCACTTATTTGCAGATGTATATGGGACCCTACACCAAAAAATGTCTGATGGAACAACCATCCTGTATATTCCCACACATCAGCAAGTCAACACAATCCTACATTACCACAGAGACCTAGGACACACAAAAATCTGTAACCTCTACAAATTCCTTAAGAACAAAGCATGGCGGCCGACCTTATACCAGGATGTCCAGGAAGTCTTAGACCAATGCAAAGTATGTGAGAAATTTGCAAAAAGCAATATCCCACCCAAATCAGTACTACCTATTTGCACACAACTTCCCTTCAAGGTGTGGGCCCTAGATATTGTGGGTCTTATACCAGGGAAGCATAACAATAAGAAATACATAATTACTGCTATTGACTTTGCCACTTGCTGGACAGTGGCACAAGCAGTAAGATCCCACACAGGCAATGTTGTGCGGCAATTCATAGGGAAAGAAATCATCAACAAGTTCAGAAAACTAGAACTCCTGATAACTGATGGAGGCAAAGAGTTGACCTATGAAGATATAAAGGTTTACCTCACTAAGAATGGGGTCCAGCACAGGGTGACAACACCTTATTATCCTCAGGCCAATGGACATGTGGAGAGGCTGAATGGCAGCCTTGTGCAAGCCTTGGCCAAGCTCACCGCCGGGAGACCTGAGGACTGGTACAAGCAGTTACTAACTGCATTGATTGTATGCCGGACCCGTGTGAACAGGTCCACCGGTAAAAGCCCCTTTGAGTTAGTTTATGGAACACAACCCAATATCATCCAGGCGCTATCAAGACCTAAGCTGGATATGCCAGACAAGGTTTTACCCTGCTCAGATCCCCAGGTCATACAGGCCAATAGCAACCAGTCAGAAAAAGAAGAAAAGCGTCTACAAAAGACCTTCATCCCCATCCAAGACAGACATGAGGTTGGCGACAAGGTTTGGGTCATGAATACCAACAAAAGTAAATCACAACCAGAAAAAGTGGGCCCTGCCATCATTCTAAAGGTAAAAAACAACACTTAACTTGTGCAAGGACTCAGAAAACAAAAATAAGACAAAGTCCTCCACCATGATTGCCAAAGGCCCTGCAAAGCAAGACAAAAGCAATGTGAGACTGTTTTACCCGCCACCAAACAACAGCTAGTTCAGTATAGCGCTTGGGCTCCCAACAACCTCCCTGACAACCTGCCCCCAGAGGAGGCTGACCTTCAGTCAGGGAGGGATGTGTCAAAACAGCAGGCTTGACCTGCCAGCAAGGTTCTGAGTAAGCGGGTTTGTAACCTGCAATCCAATTATCCAGTCACCCAAAGCCAAGTTAGAAAGGCGACTTGGATTTCCAAATACAATAACATGAACAGAAGCTGATCCTCCCCGGTGGGTAACTTGTTTTGGCGCTTGACTCATTACAAGGATCAAGTCAACCCCTTCAATATCCCACAGTGTGATCAACACTATTATGTTCCTACTATCCACAATTCACAATGACTATATAATACTTATCTCTCAATAAAGAATATTGTCTAGTTTCAAAATATTTCCCCCTTGTAACTCTGCTAAAACAGCACAGTTACAAAAATCTAAGTTTTTATGCTAAGCCTGGTGTTTTATGTATTTGACCTAAAACAAGGACATTCTATGCTAGAATGATGATAATTGATTCTGAAAGATTATTAAAAGTTGAACTTTTGGGCTCATTTGTAAACTTACTCCCCCTTTGGCCGTGGATAGGGCCATTTTTCTTGACAAACTAAAAAGCCCCCAAAAACCCAACCAAACACCTGAATTCTCTTGGGGCTCTATTACATACAATTAATGAGATATTTTTCCTGGTGTGCCTCTCCCAAACTGCACCCGTTGGTACCCAATTTTGTGCCCACATTGGGGAAAACCCCTAATCAATTTGATTATTTGTTGGCTTGATTTCATCCTCATTTAAAACAAATGTGCACTAGCCAATCAGAACATGTCAGATTGGAAGACTCTCCCTGCCCTAAATCCCTGGATTCAAGCTTCCCTGCTCCATCCATAATCTCCAGCCAATCAGATCCAGTTGAGGAAATTAATCAAAATTCTCCAACTCCCCTAATTCTGGTCCGCAAAATTTCTTTTCCAGACAACCAGGAGGCTCATCTGCTCCTGGTGGCTACAAGGCTGACAAAAGCACTCTTAAAATTCAAGCAGGTCCCCTAGAGATCACTGATTGTCTATTTTGAAAATATAAAGTTTGGTTCCTAAATCTCTTAAAGTTTTCAAATTTATAAGGTTGTGTGCTATTCCTAAATTTATTAGCAGAATTTATTATTCTCTTACCTATTCTCTTGGTCTTTGGGTCCTAGTCCTAGCCCCTAGCGTCAACATTAGCATGAAGTATTATCATTTACCTCTTCTACTTTAAAAGCAGGTTCAAACTTGAAATCCATTAGTAAAGTGTTAATATTTACTTACTTTAAATCTGGTTTTCTTGTTTTCAAAGCAAAACCTGACTTTGGAGTTGATCTAAAAGCCACAGAAGACAATATGTCAGTCTCTTTTGCCTCTGGTGTTATTCTAGCATCCCCCAAAATTGAGGAAACCCCTAGACTACCTTTGAATTTGCCCCTTATTTTTAAGAGTCCCTGCCACCACCCTTGATTCCCCCTAATTTTCTGGAGAATTCAAAGATGATACTCCTGTTGCTCAAATTTGTCAATTTTTTTGGTGCTCCTTGTTTTATTTCTGTTGTGCTTGGTTTCACCTGATGTATGAAGTTTCTTATCCCTCTCAGCTACCTCTGTTAGAGAAGACCCTTATTATCTTCTCTACATTCTGGATGACCTCCCTGGCAGAATCAATATTACACTAGCTTATGACAGTGATTTTCATCTGAAAAATTGCTCCTACAAAGAAGACCCCCTTTTTCAGGAGATGTTCCTCCCTTCCCCTGCACCACTGGTACTAGCACTTCTTCCTGAGGTAGTTAGTGAGGTACCTCTTGTTGAGCCATCTCCATAGCTACCCCAATAAACCCAAGACTGTACACCTTGGCTGTTGTCTGACATGCTCCTTATGATAGCTAATGCCTATTTCCCTCCAGTATCCCCCACCTCATCCTTATGGACCCCTGTTAGAGCAGACATACCTGTGTTACACTGGATGGCGCCATAGCAGAAATTTTCCCCAGGATGGGAGCCAAGCCTAGTTAGCTTAGCCCCCTTTCTTAAAGCTCAATTCTCTCTAAAATTGGGAGCAGTGTACTATGATAATTCCCATATGCATATTTGGTAACAAAAACTCTCCTTGTCAATGCTATACAACCTAATCTTGTGCTAGCATAAAGGGCATTAATTAGAGTCAAATGTTTAATTTTCATTAAACATCATTTAAAAATCTGGTTTGATCTTATATCTATTTTTATCTTAATTCCATGAATTTTGATTTAACTTTGTATTTGATGCATCAGTGCCATTTCCCCTTTTTTGGTGTCCTGGTGCTTGTTGTCAATTCATGAGGCGCTTCAGCGCCAATAGTACTTCTTTCTGGTGTTTCAGCACCTTAATAAAAATGCAATTAATCATGTGTTAAATAGAGGTTAAAATAAAGCATGATAAGCAATCTTATTAATTGATATAAATTGCCAATAAATTATATTAGCCAAATAACTGTTCAGCAATTCTCTACAGAAAAGATTATCTGCAACCTAAAATCATTTTTACACACTAAAAATTAATAATGTATATTTAAATCATTCTTAATATGTTGCTTATGTCAAGTTTATACTTTTGGGGAGTATAATAAACAAAATAAGGGGAAGATTTAAGAAGAGAATGATGTATTTATTGAATATGAATATAAGCTAATATATAGTATCATGTCAAGCCACATGACGTCCATGTACGTCATGGAGTGTCAGACACCCACCCGCTAGGGAGTAAACTCTCTAGGCGGTGAATGATTGCAGAGGGATTCAATCCCATCACCAGGGATCTCACAGGCAAGGAGACCATTCCCAGATGGAATAACTCTCCAAGGAGCCGGTACCTGCCTAGCAGGGGATTAAAACACCCCAAGAAGAAATACACCCCTAGATAACTCAATAAAAAGGCCAAAGCCAATGGACAGAACACTTGAGGCTTGTTCCCCTGGGTGGAGGAACCATAAACCTTAGTTTCTTCCCAGACAGGTGGATTGTTGGAGAGAGGATTTGCAGTATACCAGACGCCCGGGCTCACACAGCACCAGGAGCTGTCAAGAAACTGAGACTCTGACGTTGTACCCAAATCAGCACGTGAATCTATAGAAACGCTGGCAAACACCATTGTAGCCAGGACTATCCAGAGTAACCATTTATACCCAAGCCACTCCCTAAGAGGAGTCTTGGGTAATTTCATGGTTTTGGAAATTCAGAGGTTTTTAAAAATAAAAGATTAACAAAACAATCACTTGGGTGAATGTAGACTTTATTGATTGAACAAGTAATAGATCATAACTTACCAGCCTTATATAGCATGGTGGTAAATGATAAACTGGAGGAAACATAAAGGAGATCAAAATCATGGAGAAGAAGTTGGAGATATTTGGAGGAATAAGGAGATCCTGGGGAGTTTGGTATTAAAACTAGAATCATTTGCCTTATTGGAGCCATTATACTGACCTCAGAGTGGTTTAAAACAATATTTGATTTAAATTTACCAACCACAGGAACAGGCTAAAGCAGGAAATGACTAGCTATTCCCCAGTCAAAACTGGGGAAGGAGAGTAGGGACTAGCACCAGAAACAGCGGGCAACGGGCAAGTTGTGACCAAATTGAAGTCAAAACTGTTGTCAACGTCATTAGAATGCTTAAGAGCATCTATCAAAGGGATTGCCGCTACAGCTGATTGGCTGAAATTGTTAACTGAAGGTAACAATTTGTTTTTAACTAAACTAACAGTTTCATTAAATTGAAAGTCAACACAGACAGGGGAAGACCCAGGTTCAAAACCTGTTGTTGAACTTCCTTTGTCTGGAACTATATGAGAGCCATCAAATTCAGGTAAAACAGAACAGTTGCTACTAACTAACCCAACAATTTTAGGAGACCCAATTAACCACAGAGAAGGGGGTAATTCTGCTAATGTACCAAGAGATGAATTGTTGTCAGTAGGGTCTGGAAGAGCATTCCTGACATGGAGGTCATGGGGCTTATCTGAGTAATGTTCTTCTTGAGTCACAAGGCTTAATCAATTTGTGTCTATTTAGTGCCTGGATTGAATGATCCCCATCATAGATGGTTAACTGATAATGGTGCCACCAGTTTATTGACTGGACAGTGAATCATTTGGTGAGCTGTTTGGTGATTTACTTGGGGCATTAATTCCCTAAGAGGGAGTAATTGAAGATGTTGCAACATCTCCCCCTGGGGTGCTGAAAGGCGGAGCCTTGGGAATTTTCTTGAGAGTATCTGGTATTTGGGCTTGGTATTGATCCAGTTTAGTGTTAGGCACAGGGAGCCTTGAATTTTTTTGGGCTTTTCTTGCTTTAAACAAGCGGAGTTGGTTGTGTTGCAGTGTTGCAGTTCAGTTTGAGCTCCAATCTCTTTGACAAGGTAGGTGTTATTGGGCTTAACTTCCATGACAATGCCTGGTCCGCGTAACCCTGGGTCTAGTTTGTGTTGGCCCTGATTGGCAACCCAGATCTTGTCTCTGACTTGGAACCTTTCTTGTTGCAATGGGATTGTTTCCCGCTGGACCCTTTGGTGCTCCATATTTTCTTGGTCTTTTCTGGCTTTTAGTACTTTTGGGTCATTAATGTCTGGTATTTTCTTTGGAAGTGGCAGTCGTGGGCCCATGGTTGTACTGACAAGTGAGGGTTTCTGACCATAGACAAGTTTGTAAGGGCTTTTGCCTGTATTGTGGTTGACTTGTGCTCTGCAGACCATAAGGGCGGTTGGTAACATATCGACCCAGGCTTTTGGATTGTTGGCAGATAAAAAACTGGGGGCTTCCACTAGAGAGCTGTTTAGTTGTTCTATTTGTCCATTTGCTTGTGGGTTATATGGGCTGGCTGTGACGTGTTTTATCCCGTTTTTGGCAAGGTAAATGTTGGTGTCAATGGCTTTAAGTTTGGTGCCTCCATCTGTGATTAGTAGGTTGGTCTTTCCAAACTTGGCTATGATTTCTTTTCCAATGAATTGTCTCACATCATTGCCTTTGTGTTCTTTGGTGGCTTGCGCCATGGGCCATCTGGTTGCATAGTCAATAGCTGTGATGATGTACTTCTTGTCCTTATTTTTGCCAGGCATTATTCCCACAATATCCAGTGACCATACTTTGAAGGATTGTGTGATGGATACGGGTACTAATGACTTGGGTGGAGCTTTGTTTCAGGCGTACTTCTCACAGACTTTGCATTGCTCCAGTACCTCTCTGATATCATCTAACATGTTGGGCCACCAGTAGTGTGTCTTGAGGTATTCATGCAAGTTTCTGCTATGGGTGTGTCCCAAGTCTCTGTGATATTGGAGTATTGTGTCAATCTTTTGTGTTGACGGGACATAAGGTACGGTGTCACCATTTGGAAGTATTTGGTGAAGAGTACCATATACGTTTTTGAACAGATGTTTGCTCTTGAGGACTTTCTCTTGGATGTCCATTGGTGTGCCAGGTGATAACCCTTCCTGGAGATTCCCCATGATTAACATGGGCCAGTTGGGGTTGCCATCAGTGCAAAGGACGTGTTTATTGTATAGCCTTGATAGGGCAACTGCAATAAGCATCTCCTTTCCTGGCTTGTATTCAATTTTCATAGGGTATCTCTGTATGAGACTCATACATTTGGCTTGTATTCTTGACAGGTGTTGTTGTCTTTTGAAGAACACTAGCAACTTGTGGTCAGTGAGTACTTTGAACTTCTGGGCTCCTTCCAGATAGCATTGCCATTTCATGAGGCAGTGTGTGATGGCTACCAACTCCTTATTGTGTATGGGGTATCTTTGTTTGCCATCTAATAGCTTCCTTGATTCATATGCCACAGGAGGAAGTCTTTTTGGGTTGTTTGGATATGGAGGACTCCTCCTATGGCATAATCAGAGGTGTTGGTTTCTAGCTCATAGATATCCTCACAGTTTGGGTATTGTAGGATGGGGGCGGTAACCATGTGTTCTTTCAGTTGGCGGAAATGTTGATCTTGTAAGGGTGTCCAGACAAATTTGGTTGTTTTCCCAGTGATGACTGACAAGGGAGCTGTTAGGGTGCCCCAGTCAGAGATGGACATGCATACATAGGCTAACATTCCAAGGAAAGTGAGGAGTTTGCTCTTGTTCCTTGAGGCTGGCATCTCCTTTACGGCACGTATCTTATCTTGATCTGGTTTGATACTGTCTTTGCTGATGATATGGCCAAGGAATGAGAGTTCAGTTGAGAATAACTGGCATTTGGACAGCTTGGCAATCAGTTGGTTGTCTTCCAGGACATGGAGGACTGCGCGGACATCTTCCAAGTGTTGTTGCAGGTTGGGACTATAAATGATGATGTTGTCCAGGTAGATGATTGTCTGCTTCCCAATGTGTTCCTTGAATAATTAATTCATGAAGGTTACAAAGGTGCTGGGAGCATTTGTCTTGCCAAAATTATGAACAATAAATTCAAATGATCTGTATTTAGTTTGAAATGTGGTCTTTGGAATGTCTTCAGGTTTCACACAAATTTGGTGGTAACCTGCTGTCAAATCAATTTTTGTGAAGATTTGGAACCCCCCAGGGCATCAAAAAGGTCATCAATGAGGGGCAGGGAATACCTGTTCTTAATTGTGACCTTGTTGAGGGCTCTGTAGTCTGTGACCAGGCGGAGTCCTCCATCTTTCTTTGCCACAAAGAAGACAGCAGCACCAAAGGGTGACTTTGAGGGACTGATGAGGCCTTTTTAAAGTGCTTTGTCAAGGTAAGTTTTTAGGGCGTTGTCTTCTTGTGGTGTAAGGTGGTAGATGGGTTGTGCTTTAGGTACACTTTCTTTTAGGTTGATTTTGTGTTGTATACTCCAATCAGGGGGTAAACCGGGTAGTGTTTCTTGGAATACAGAGGGGAATTAATTGACTAGCTGGTCTCTAATGGGGGTCTGTTTGTGTTGAGTTTGCATGTTTTTGAAGTGGATGACTTCATACATACAGGTTCTCCAATTGATCTTTCTAGGGTCAGTTTCTTCTCCTGTTTCCATGATTTTAACAAATACATGGTCCCTCATGAGAGTATCAAGATGTGTTGGGTATACATGGTTGTGGACTTCTCCTCACTGTATGGTGAGGGTGGCACTGTCCCAGTCAATAAGAGGTTTTGTCTTTCTCATCCAGTCTAGGCCAAGTATGATATCATATTTGGGGATTGTTATGATAGGACCACTAATTGTGGTTTGTACATCTCCAATTGGGCGCAGAAAGGTTTTGCCTCTTGAGTGACTGGTGTGCTTCTGTTATCCGCCATGATGACCCTCTTGATGCTACTTTGAGTGGTAGGTAGTTTCATGAGGTCAGTGAATTTCTTGTCAACAAGAGATTGGTTGGCTCCAGTATTAAATAGTGTGGTGCCCTGATATCTGCAAAAACGGAAATGATAAGTGAGAAGTTTATTTCCAGTTTGGGCAGCAAACAGTAGAGGATTGCTGGAGGATACTTGGATCATGGTGATTGAATCCACGTCCTGTTCTCTGTACAAGTCTTGTGAAGTGGGGGAGGGAAGCTTTCCTAAGCACTTCCTTGAGCTTTTCCCTCCCCATTGGTATCTTTGGTGCTGGCCTGGTTGGCTTGTGCAGTGTGATTCCCGGTTCAAGGATGGGTATTGTTGGCTTGGTTGTTTTGCTTATTGGGGCAAGGCTCTCTCTTAGCTGCAGGATTTTCCTTGCACTTGTTGGTGGTGTGTAGATTGTCAGATTTTTGAGCTGCGCGCTTTTCCTCTAGGAATACATCCTCAAGGTTCTTGCAGCAAGTCATGTCAAACTGACGTCTAATGTGTGTGGGAAAGCCATTGTAGAAGTATAGGTGCGGCCCAGGTTTATTGAAGTTGATGGTGTTGGGTGCTAGGTTGCATAGTCCTTCATATACTGCAATGTACTCTTCAATGGTTACTGTCATTTTGAAGGTTTCAAAGCTCAGTCATTATCACTATATCCAAGTCTTTCATGGAGAACTTTTTGAGGAATGCAGCCTTGAACACTTCCCAATTTTCCTTCTGGTCAGGGTGTTGGGCTAGCCATTTGATTACAAAATGTGAGGCAGTTCCTGTGACGCAAAGGGCAATCTTGCTGACTCAGAGTCTTTGGGGGGTATTCCACTTGTTCAAATTTACTTTCAGTACTATTAATCCAAAGAGAGGTGTTTTTGCAGCGTAGTCCTGCAAAGGCGCCAATTTCAGCGGTGTGTAGGCGTTGAAATACAATATTGGGTATCTCAGGCTGCAGAGGCGGTGTTGTGGTTGATGTGGTGGGTAAAAGTCTGCAGGTTTTGAGAGTGTTGTACTGGTTGATGGGTACAAGGACGTTATTGTAGATGACAAGGCCTGCAGGAACGTCTTGTCCTACTTTGTAATCTCTCCAGCCATTAGGGAGTGACATTGTTTGGGCTCTTTTCTTGGGAGGAATTTTTCCTTTGAGTTGGGTAGGTATGGATAACCTACCTGTGCTACCACTGTTGAGTTTATACTTCTGTGAATTATCATAAACGGAAAAAGGGGAAGATTTAAGAAGAGAATGATACTTTATTGAATATGAATATAGGTGAATATATAGTATCATGACAAGCCACATGCTGTCCATGTACGTCATGGAGGTCATGGGGCTTATCTGAGTAATGTTCCTCTTGAGTCACAAGGCTTAATCAAGTTGTGTTCTATTTGGGACCTGGATTGAGTGATCCCTGTCATAGATGGTTAACTGATAATGGTACCACCAGTTTATTGACTGGACAGTGAATCATTTGGTGAGCTGTTTGGTGATTTACTCAGGACGTTAATTCCCTGAGAGGAAGTAATCAAAGATGTTGTGACACTTATTTTCTTTTTACATGATCTTGAAAATAAAGTGCTTGTCAAGGGGCCATATGTTTTCATTCTCTTTATGGTTTAAATTGAGGATTATACACTATATAATTCTTGATGCAACTTGAAATTACTTTTGTTGATTTTAAATCATAAAATCTCAAGATTTTCATTTTATCATATCCAATTAACTTTGATGTGGGTTAAGTACTAGGTGGATGTCCGTCCAAAGACAGGTATAAAACTTTTCAGGATTTTGAGATATTGACTAATTAATAGATTCAAATAATGATTGCATGCGCGTAGATATGCAGCCTAAAAATATATTCAACAAAAATGTGGATAACTGGACTTCAAGATCAATGATTAAATCACATCCTGTCACTAAAGAATCCTGCTTTCAATTTATAGATGAAATATGCAGATATTGTACAATTGATTAGTTCACCTCAAAAGGCACCAAATATTCATCTCATAATAATTAATATTCTAAACTCTAATTACATCCTAGAAAAGAAGGGCTATTAATGAACTGTGATTGCATTACATCTATAAGAGTTCACTATGGATTGCAATGCCAGACCAACTACTCTGATATAAAAGGCCCATAAGCCTATTGTATTAAATCAACTCTGATTAAGTGAAAAATAATCTTTACTAACTAGTAGTGTCAGGAATGAAAATTATTCCTTACCCAAAACCTAATGTATGTGACTGGGTTTGAACCCTGAGCCTAATTCTTCACAGCCTGCCAGTTCAGAAGACCAGGAGCTTTGCCGCCCTCACCTTATTACTGTAAATTCAGAACCTGAACGTAAAAATGCGGGATTGTCAAATCCTTGGTCCAAATTTTGAATCACTTTTGCGGGCAACTCAGCTGAGTGAAAAATAAAATATTTAATAAAATTAACCATTTAATTTGAATTGTTTTTGGTTTATTTAAATTGGCAAATTTTGAATCTCTTGAGAAGATAACTCAACTAAAAAAAGACAAAACCCAACAAACAAATGTGGGATACATGAATCAGAAATGCGGGATTCTAATGTATGATTTGAGATTTCCTGCATTTCAAACAAATCATAGACATCATGTTAAAATTAACAAATCTGAAATTGCGGGATTGTCAAATCCAAGAACCAAGTTTCAAATCAAAATTGTGATGAATTTGAAATAAATATAATTTATGGGTGTCTCAAAAAGGATGTTAAAGGATCTAGAGTGGATTTGTGTAAATTCTTTTAGGAAGCACAGGCATTCTCAAAAATCACCCTATTCCATTTTAGGACGGCTAAAATTTAGATTGTAATATTCAAAAAATTGACATATTTAACAATAAAATTGACTAAAATATACATTCCTCTTCTTGAGTTTAAATTTTAATAAATTTTTATTATGTCTTCTTCCAACACCAACCAAGTCAACTAGCTATTCCCTGGCCTTGAAAAAATCATGCAGGGCTACGCTGGGTCTCTTAGCAGTGAAGCCTCTGTCTATGGCCACTCCCAACCCGCAGGCCCCTCTGCAAGCCCCACACAGGAGTCTGTTCTTTCCCCTGCAACTTCCAACATGGCCCTGTTTGCCCACCATGCACAGGCAGCTGCCAACCCAGATCACTTATCAGCAATGGCATCCAGAACCAGCCATTTTAGCCATAGGGTCACCCAGAGAGCCCAGAACCCCAAAACAGCCAATTAGATGACATTGACCAGTTCCCAAGATGGACACATCCCTCCCCCAGCCAATCAGCCTGTAAGACGCAGAAGAAAATCAACCACTCCGGACATTGTTCTTGAAATGGTTGAAAAGCGAGGAAAGCTTATGTCCCTTGGGGAAATTGCGGCCGCAATGGGTTTTGCAAAGTCCACTGTGGCTGCAACCCTGCGAGCCCACGCCAACTGTGGCCCCCCACCAAGAAGACCCCAACTGGTGCCCATACCTCAACTGAAGGTGAAAAAGCCTACCTTCTCATGATGGCTATTATGGAGTGTAACCCGCAGATGCCACTGGTCCAGGTACGTCTCCAGTTGGGACTCCACAGCATCTTCACCAACAAAAGAACAGTGAATTCATGGATGCACGGAGCTATGGTTGCTGCTAGAATCTTGTCTAATCAAGTTCTTGGTGGCCCCATTTTGGTGGATACCAACCCATACAATGCAAGCATTATTAATTTTATTAAAGGGAGGGCAATGAGGGCCCGTAATGACGTCATCTTCCTATCATATGCTAAGATATCTACAAGTATCCAAGACTTTGGAGAGAAGCACATCCAATCTGACGTGTACAAGCGCAGCCCAATCTTGTATTGGTTTATTGGTGTTTTATTGGCAGTTTCCCCATTGGGCGTCAATTATTACTCGGCAATATTGAACATCGCAGATGGGTATGCCTACCAGACAGAGCTCAAGGCCATGCTGGAGGAGTGGGCCGCCCAAAACACTGTGCACACAGTTGTACTGAGTGCGGAGATGGAGCAGCAGGAATGGGCAACCCAAGAAATCAGGGTGGCAGGGCATACCTGCTGGACCTACCCCATCAACTATGCCAACATGCATCTTGCAGATGTATGTCTCTACAATTTTGGTTCTGCCCTCAGGCGCTTAAAGCCTGCCACCTACAACAAACTATGCACCCAAATTGATAAGGGGTATGAGCTTTTCCCTTCCGCGTCTGTTCAGGACTTATTTGATCTGATCATCTTCTATGCAAGTGATAGTGATAAGTCCAGAAAGGACCCCTGCCTCCCCCTGTGCCACTCCATCTGTTTTGTCAAGCCTGCATATGTGACGGAAGAAGAATTTGAGCAATTGAAGCAATCAGCTCTTGCTGCCCCTTCCCAGTCAACAAACCTTGCCTCACCAACCCCCCATCAAGTCACCCGCCTTCCAACTCTGACTCCCAAGCCACCACCCATTCCCTCACCACTATCTCTGATGCTGTCCCTTTCATAGGCGCAGATGAAGGCAATGTTCATTCCACCCATTCCCTCCCCTTCCCGTCCTTTGATTAGTAAATAAATCTTTTCTTGGTGACTAATATTAAAATTAATTTTTTCTTTCAGTTCATAATTAATAATATATTTTTTACATTGTTATAAGTTTCCATGAGTAAAGAATGTTGTACATTTGATGTGGTAACATATAATTATTTCTATGGATATTTTCATCATCATTACTAAATTAAAGACAATAAATGTAAATATTGCATTAAAATATTGCAATAAGACGTCAACTCTTGATATTTTGATATTATGTTCATAACTCAATGCATTTATTTTAATAAAATCTATTGTAAAATTGACCTTTTCCATTATAATTTAACAAAATGGAATGTGTTTATATTAGAGAGCCATTAACACTTAGTATAATATTAATAATTAGTACATTTTACAGCCTGTATATTTACCTATTGGTAATAATTATGGTAGGACACGCCATTTCAAAAACACCATCTCAAAAAATGCCATCTCAAAATATGGCATTGCAAATTTTTGCTATCTCAATTTACTAGTAAAAACGCTATTTTGATTTACGGCATTTTGACTAAGAAAAAACGGTTTTAAAATTTTAGATTTTTTGAACTCCAAAAACTACCCAAAAAATTCTCAAAAAATAAAATTCAAAAAACATTTCTAGGCTTAAAAAAGCCTCAGAATTTTAAATCTGCAATAAAAAATGAGGTCAATTAGTATCAACATAGTTGGGTAAAGCCCAAAAAGTTAAAAAATCCAAAAAAAACAACTATTTTCATCTATTTTAACTACAAACTATACTTTAAAATAAGCATAGAATTGTACCAAATACCAAAGAAAGTCAAGTAATGATAAAAGTAAAGGGAAAAGAGAGAAGATAGATTGATGTTTATTGAGGAAGGATCATACACTGGTTGAAAGAGCAACTGAGATAGCTTGGAGATGCTCAAGCTTGCTATCCTTGGGATAGTAGGCAAGGACCACCTTGCTAATCTCTGTATACTTTTTCACCGCTTTGATTTGCTTGGGGGGATCATCCTTGGTCTTCATGCCTGTTTTAAAGAGGCGGGCAGAGATGGCCTGCTGAGTCTTGAGATAGATCATGATTTTGTTGAACTTGGGCTTCTGAACCCGGACCCTTGTGGCAAATTGACTATGCCATCCTTCAAGAGAAAAGGTGGTCTTGATTAGGCCATCCTTTACCTGCTTAAAGCAGTTCCATGTGATTGATTCACCGCCTTTTCTGATGCGGCGTGCTCCTTGAAACACTCCAACCCATTGAGTTTCAAAATACTCTATGAATGGAGCAAAGGCTGCCTGGTTGGCAATAATGTAGGGATGGCGGAGGAGGGCGTCGTAGAAGGCATTGGTTTCCTCCTTCTGCACAAGGGCAAGGGCAGCAAAGCAGTTGAACACGTCCTTTGCTTCCTTTGTGCCTTCAGTGTAGACCAGCTCATGAAGTGCAGAGCACTTTTGAAGGCGGTGGCAGAGTGCCTGCCAAAAGTGAAAGTAGCATCCCTGAGGGGAGCTCTTGAAGACTCTAATAAAAGCATTGTCCTGAGCCTGCTCAAAATCTACTACCAGGTATTCATGGTATGGAAGGCTTTTGGGATTTTTCTTGATGGGGGTGGCTTCCTCTGACTGGGCCTTTTTCTTGCGCCCTCTAGTCTCCTTTGGCTCCTCTTCAATAGCTGGGAGGATCTCATCCAACTTGGCCTTTAATATTGTTAGAGCCCAGACATAAGTTTCCTGCTTCTTATTTGGGAGGAAAAAGAAGACCAGGGGAAGAACAATATTGCCAACCTGCCCATGGATATTTCAAAGCTGGCTAAAGAGCTTTGGGCAGGTTGAGAATGTTACATCTGCAAGCCAGGTCTTGCATTTTAAAAGGTTGCAAAGATCCTGGGAGGTAGCAAAGCAGATGATCCGCTCTGGGGCATGTTGCCCATCATTGTGAAGGAGAAATCTCTCTTTGTGCTGTGAAAGCTTTTGCTCTTCAGTTAAAATCAACTGGTCAATTGATGTAGCACTGACGCCTTCAGTGCTCAGAGCATATCTCTGGTCAATGAGATATCTCTGAAGTTTTGAGGTGCCACCAACAGTTGCCAGTTGGGTATCATTTAGATTAATAAGTGCATTATTTACGACCTCAGTTGCAGTTTGGTCTTTGGTGGTTGGTATGACCTGGCAAAGAAACCAGTGGATCAGTTGATACAGTGGATCAAAGGGCTTGGCACAGTCATGCCCAATAGTCAGGGCTTTAAAACGAGTGAACCCATAGGTGGTAAGTCTAGCTGGACAGCCAACGTTATCACATTTGATGTGATGCTGACAGATGGGCTTATTCTCGTTGTTGCAGCTGAAGCTGTAGCCCTTGTGAACAAAGCCAGCACCCCCTTTCTTTGTCATAATTGGATAGCTGACAGGGTATGTGGCGGGCACAGCAAATGTGCCATATCTGTTGCATACATTATGGATGGTATTAAGATCCAAGAGCTCAATTGGCTCATCTTCAGGAGCACCAGGCTCAGGCTCCTGCTCTTCTTCATCCTCAGGCTCTGAAGCGGGGTCAGAGTGGCGGTTAAAGTTGAATAACTTCTCTTGAGGGTCTGACAGGGAGTAAACAAAAGGAGAATGGGGAGGGGTTGGGCTTGTTTCCTCAGGCTCTTGTGAGGGTGTAGGGGTCTTGGGGAAGCTTTACCCTTAGCAGGCTGCTTTTTAGGGGTAGTTTTGGCCTTTTTGGCCTTTGGAGGAGTGGTCTTGGACTTTGAGGCCTTGGAGGCCTTGGACGCAGCTTTGTTGATGGACTTGGGAGGCATCTAAAAGTGAACTAGTATCAAAATATGAGCAATTTGGGGGTTGTTTTTGAAGAGAAAAACAAAAATGTTTTTGATATAAAAGTATCAATTTTTTTACATATAATTGTAGAGGAGATCAAATAATATATACTATCAAAATTTCATTGTTTTTTTTTGAAAAAATAATATTTTTATTAGTAACGCAAGTAGGCAAAACTTTGAGTTTTGACTGAAAACTTGCTCTCAAGATGGCGTTTTTGAAGTGACGTAATCAAGGTGCCGTAGCTCAAAAACATAGTGTTTTTGACCATTTTTTATATTAAATTAAGAAATTTACAGTGGAGCTACCTCAACTGGGCCAAAGAGTAAAATTTGAATTTCTCAAAAACTAGCTTATACAACTGGGGTTAAAAAGTACCCAGTTGTTTAGAGGAGATAAAAATATATATTTGCAAATTTCCATATGTTTTCTTACATTTTTTGCTTAAGTGGTTTTAGACGTGAAACTATACTTTTGAAAAGTGGAAAGCAAGAATTGCGGTGGGGGAATTGATATAGCGTAGCCTGGCGTCATATGTAATTTCCTCTTATTTTCCCCTATCCATTGTGCGCCTTGAATCAATTGGGTGATGTGAAACTTGGTGGAATTTGAAGTGATGTAAATTGAAATAGCGTAATCACCCTATTCTATATTAAAATCACTATTAAAATATTTTATTGATGAAACCCCTATCAGTGTATCCATGTATAATAAAGTTATAAATTACATATAACAAAACTGGTTTTTTTTACCCAGCAATGACAATCACTAGAAGGACTATCATAGTGGCGTCTTTTTAGTTTGTTCCTTTTATAAGTGTCTTAGATTAATACTATAGTAACATCTTCTGGCACTATACCACAGGCTTTATTTTAGTTCAGGTATAAATTTATTTTAGTTTAAGATAAATGGCGTAATTCAAAATGACGTAAAGCCAAGATGGCATAAACACGCCCCACACTAGGTGTTTTCATATGTAAATAAAGTTAGCAAAATAAGATTTAATTAATCTGACTCAAAGTGACAGAATTGAGATGGCGTAAATTTGAGATGCCGTATTATAAAAGTATATGTAAATTTTAACTATTTTATTTTTATTTTTATTTTTTTGTGATTCAAAATCACTAACGCAAAAAACGCCATCTCAAATTTAATTCAAGATGGCGTAAATTGAAGATGCCGTTTTTGAAATGGTGTGTCCTACCATAATTATGTAAACTTCTTAGTTGGATTTTGCAAGGTAATAATAATGTAATGTGTTAATAGAATACTGTTTATTGTCATTAATTGGCAGATTTTTTGATGTGGCAATTGTGGATTTTCTGATATTTACACACTAGTATCTAATTGGTTGGCTTAACATCCAATTGCACAGGCAATAGGAAATCAAGCTGCCACCCCAAGACTGGATGTGGTCAGGGTGGCGGCTTGTTTTCCTATTGCTTGTGCAATTGGATGTGAAGCCAACCAATTAGATACTAGTGTGTAAATATCAGAAAATGCACAATTGCCACAGCAAAGAAAATCAGCCAATTAATGACAATAAACAGTATTCTATTAACAAATTACATTATTATTACCTTGCAAAATCTGACTAAGAAGTTTACATAATTATTACCAATAGGTAAATATACAGGCTGTAAAATGCACTAATTATTAATATTATACTAAGCGCTAATGGCTCTGTAGTATAAACACAGTCAATTTAAATAAATTACAATAAAAAAGGCCTTGTTTACAATGAATTTTATTAAACAAAATGCATTGAGTTATGCACATAATATCAAAATATCAATGGTTGATGTCTTATTGCAATATTTTAATGCAATATTAATGTTTATTGTCTTTAATTTATTAATGATGATGACAAAAATATGTATGTGTTGAAGATAGTACTATAAAAGCCAGTTTTTTGATGGAATTCAAACAAAATGTCAACAATATATAACTTAATCAACAAATTAGAAGCTCACCTGCAAAAGGTTGTTTAAATTGAGAAAAATATCAGGGAAATAGTGACAGGAAAGCTGGGGGACAAGGGCCAGCCACTGATCCAGTAAAAAGAAGATGCTCTGAACAAATTGGGAAATATTATAGATGAAAAGAATAAAGAAAAAGTACTTAATCTACAGGGAACAATTTTATCAAGTCTAAATTTCAACAAAACGGCATACAATTTGTGGGAGTTCTGGCAGGGGGCCAAAGAAAACAACGAGAAGATAAAACTAACAGAAGGAACAGAAATTCAAAAGGAAATCAACACCAATGAAGAGGAAACCAACCAAATGGAAACAAATGAAAATGAAACACAAGCAAGAAGCAGAAGTGCTTCAAGAAATACAGAAGCTTTATCAAATGAAAATCAAGAGGAAGCACAAGTTGCAAGAAGAATAAGGAAAGTTAAGCCTAAGAAAATTAATGAAGATCATCCAATGCTCATGAAGTTTGCCGATATGGCGCCTGTGGCTGAGGGGGCCACAGGGGAAACAATCAGTAAGTCTTTTTATGTTTTACTTATATTTATTTTTAGTCATCACCAGGAATGGGGATGAGGTCGCAGAAGTGGCGGCTTTTACGCCAAGTTGGTTTTATGGGGGCTACCAGTCACTGGTGGCCCCTATAAAACAAATAAATAAAATCAAATAAATAAAATAGTTCAGCAGAATATGAATATGTTTTTTAATAGTGAAGCTCAAATCAGGGAATATCAACCACCTGCGGGGTGCTCACCATGGATAAGCGAGGCCTATGAACTAGGATCAACAATCAAAATCAAAGAAATGAATGAAATTTGCGGGGATATAAAACTGAACTTCAATGAATACATATATGAAAGCGTTCAAAGGTTCCCCTTTACAAATATCAACAAATACAAAAAAAATTAATAAAAACCAATTTTTAAATAGGAAATGAATATCTGAAATCAGCAATTTTTAATGAAATTTTTAAGTCTCTATCCAATAAAGTTGGGGATGTAGTCCTTGTGAATAATTTTAAACCTTTATTTATTTCATTTGCAGAGGCCTGGGGGGCAGATTCAAGTTGGGTGCCCCCGGTACCCTCTTCAAATTCAGCCAAACATCCTATATCAATAGGTTAGTACAAACTTTCAAAAAATTGTGCATGTTCTCATAAAAGTATAACTTGCAAAGAATCCACGTTGTGGTGTACCTGGGAATCCTTCTCCACTGTATATTGAAAGCCAGCGTCAAAAAGTTGGAAGATGTACCCATACAAATTGATATATGCCATGTAGCCCTCAACCAACAGAAGACACCACGGGGATACAGGAAAGTCAAGCACGTCTTATATGACTCATTTGTAATAGCAACACTATACAGGTACTATGTGCCCCCCCAAAAAATCTCCTAGTCAATTCACTCACCCACCTGCCTTTTATAAGATGTTTGGCCACCACTGGGGTGCTGAGCGCCACCCCTCTAGCAATCAGCGCCAGAGACATCCACCACATACAGAAGAGTATGTGGTCCCAATTGGACGCATTAGCAGAAATTTTAATTTTGGGGTATAATTCCCCGGAATAATCACATTCCCCTTGCAATTTGCATTCCCCTAATAAATCATTTTCCCTTGCAAAAAAAACTTTTTTATTTTTTATTTTTAATTTATTTTTAAATATTAAAATTTTAATACTAAATACTTCACTATTTTAAAGTTTTACTTGTAAAATTTTAATATAAAAATATCTAATATTAAAATTATTCACTGTTAAAAAATTAATATTGAAATATTTAATAGTAAACATTTAATATTAATATTATAATATTAAATATTTTGCTATTAAATATTTTAATATTAATTATTTTGATATTAAATATTTTTATATTAAAATTTTAGTATCTTAAAGTCACTATTAAAAATATTTAATATTTTAATATTGAATAAATCACAATTAAATAAAAATTGGTATATTTTGTATATTTAACCTTTAATATTGAACTTTTAGGATTTGTAATTATACTTTTATATTATAATTTTTATTTTTTTTTAAATTTCAATAGGTAAATTATAATAGTAATATATCTAAATATGATACAAGACAATAGTTAAAGTTGTGACCACGTCAAATATTTAAAAATAAGTTAAACATGTTTTTATTTATTATTTATTATCTTGTTGAGTATGTATCCATTTATCACAAAGATAAACATGGATAATTGAATTTATCTGCATCATGCGGCCTGCTCCACTATTGTTCTAAACAAATGATTGTTTAGAACTCAAATTACCTTTTCCTTGTGATATGATTTGATAAACATATTTGATATACTTGAACTGCGTCCTAAGTACAAATTAGTAAGGAAACATAAAAATCATTGGTTGCCGTGTTGTGTGGCTATAGTGGCACTGAAATAACAAGAATCATATGATGATATACAAGGTCTAATTTGTGGCTTAGAAAAGCCAAAGTACCATCAACAATTCACAATTATATAAATAAATAAATTTATTTCTATCATTTTTTTTAGCGCAACAGTCAATATAATATTCAGTGCATTATAATGAAAATAAATCCATCTTATCTAGTATAATTAATTTTACTTACCTTTTCTAGTATTCTTAAATGTCTATAATACAATCAAACGTCACATTATTATATATAAATAATAATTTTTGAGTCCTAGTAAAAACAAACTAAATAAAATTAAAACTAAATGAAACCTGGGGCACCCATTTATCTGATTAGCACGGAGGCCAGGGCTTTGGGGAGAAAGAATTCTGAGTGCTTGTAAAAAGCCACCACCACATTGGGTGGCATCGCAAATTGGCTGACCTCAAGAATATTAAATAGGTCCTCAGTGTCCTGAGGAAGGCCTTGTTTCACCTTATTCTTGATCCACCCATAGCCCTCCTCAATTGGGTTAAGAAATGGGGAATATGGGAGAAGGAAGAGGAGTCTCATTGGGCAGTCTGCAAGGCAGTGGCTGGCAGAATGGCTATTTTTATCAATTGGCGGGAACTTGGACACAACCAAATCCACTTTGTGGAGCCCAACATTATCAAGCACAACAACATTGGTTGTGCCACTGTAATTTATCTGAAGGTACTCCTTGACGGCTTGGAGAAAATCAAGAAAGGTCCTGCTGTTATGGGAGCCTTTAATCATCTGGTATTGATCTAAGCCACAGGGACCCAGAAGAGCAACCATTGAATAGGTCTGGGAACAGAAAGCTGCACAATGGGCTATGCTGTCCTTGGACCCCTTCTTGACCCACCCATGCCTGGACCTGAGTGAGGAGGAAAACAACAATTTGTTGATATAGAAGAACTGGACATTCCCAGTCTTCTTTAGTGCCAGATATGTCTTGGCATAAATGTGTTGATCCTTGATGTTCTTTTTACTGTTTCTGTTGTACAGAGAAACTCTGAGCACCTTCCAAGAGAAGCCCAAATCAACCATTGTTTTGTAAAAAATGATTTTAGAAACAGAAAGCCCAAACTCTGTGGCAAGCATTGATTGGACAGCAAGCGTGTCCAGGTGGCAATCCCTGGCTACCTACTGCTTGATTGTGTTGATGTGTACGGGCTGAAGGAGTTTTGGCTGTCTTTTTACCTTGGTGGATTCAGCAATTTGCCCAGTATTGTCATACTTGGTGTTGATGTCAGCAATGTACCTGGCCGTGACACCAAATTGGGATGCAATATCCCAAACCACCATTCCCCTGTTTAAGCAGTTGAGGAGAGCTTCACGCTCACTATCTGTCAACTGACGCCGGCCCTTGGCAGGTACCACAACATCCTGGCTACCAGGCTCAACACAGGGGATTGGGACCTTTGTATAGAAGGTGGGATCACGCTTGGTTGCATTGGCGCCGTCAATGGTTGAATACACAATAGGCGCAGATGGTTCCTCAGTGGTGGCCAATGGCTTGTAGGTGGTGTCAAAAACGCAGGGGCAGGAAGTAGCAACTCTTGGGTCAAGAGTGCGGGGCTGGGTGACAACTGGGTATATGATGAAGGTGTAAGTAACCTCAGTGTTTCCGGTGACCCTGGTGTAGGAGACTTTGGTAGCAGGCCTTGAGAGTGGCTTCTGCCTGGGATTCAAGCTGGTTGATCAGGCCTGGGACGCAGGAGGTGGTTGGCTGGCAATGACACCTTGGAAGGCCTGTGTATTGGCATGAATCCCTTCAAGTTGGGGTTGGGGTTTGGGTCTGTTCTTGGACCCTCTGGAACGCTCTTGTGGACGGGCTGCCCAGCAGGCTGGTGCAGAAGCGGGTTGGGAATGCAATTGACAGTCCATAAAAATAAAATAAAAAATATATTTTAGATTAAATATGTATTAATTTGGATTTATTGGTTGAGTTGTGAGTAGTTATTTTCTCTTGAGTTAGCCTTAAAAAGTAACAGAATTTCTATATCCATGATTTGAAGTGTATATTATTGTATACTTTCCGGGTTTGAATAATTTTAAAGTTTAATCTCTTTTTATGTCTAAACATGGTTATTGAGATTGAATTTTTAGTGTGATTTTAGTTGTGGTGGAGCTTCTTGATTTGGGTTGGCATTTCCTAGTGTGCTTACGTACATTAAATTAGGATTTCAGTTCCCGCAATTAATATCTGAGTTTACTAGTGGTATTCAAAAGTGATTTGAAATTTTGTTCTTGGATTCAACAATCCCGCAATTTCAAAAAACATAGTAAACTTAATGAAAATGGTTAATGGATTTGAACACTTCAAATCTGATTCCAGTTAATTCATTTTGCCCATAGGAAATATGCAGCTCAACTTGAACTTTGCAAAGTGTCTATGAGTTCCCACATTTTTAAAAATTCATTTAAATACTCACAAAAATCAATTTAATTAAAAAGGCCATCCTGCAAAAGTGATTTGAAATTTGGACCAAGGATTTGACAATCCCACATTTTTACGTTCAGGTTCTGAATTTACAGTAATAGTAAACCTATTAGTAAAATTGATGTCAACCTGCTGGGATATGAATACTTGCCAACACCACAGGGGTTTGCAAGCAAACTTCCAGTGCTTGACAATAAAAGTTTCCCTGAAGTGATAACTCACAATATTGGCAGTTTGGGGTGGTGAAATCAGTAATCCTGCCAATGTGAAATCCCTCAAACCTGCCCCTGGCAAAGACCTGATACTTGCTCTGTGAACCTGCCCAGCACTATGGAAACCAATGTTCATCCACCCATGTCAGATACCAGCAGTTTTCTCTGAGATACCAACACATGGCACTGGCAGGTTGGGCGGCAAATTAGAAAGTCCATCAATGAGAATTGCCCCAAACTCACCCAAAGTTTAGAAAATAGTACTGGCCCTGAATACCTTCTCAACACCAGTTATCAAGTTTTCAAAAAGAAGGGTTTAAAGTTCTATTCTTTAGAGATAGCCAATTTCAACCCACTTGTTCCTGATGCCACCCTTCCCTCTTTAGAATCCCAACACCAGTTTGCCTGAGCCCAAGAAATCCAACCAGACAACAAGGCCAAGAAGAGCGGTATAAGTCCTAGCCAGGCCATGACTAATTGCCATCATCCTTTTTAAATAAAGGTTATGAGATATTGATTTCCCCAAATATTAACTTATTTTATCTTAGACATCTGCCAGTTATGATCTAAATCTTCCAATCCTCCTGCCACACTGCCAGCAACCTGTGAGAAAGAGGGAGTAGATTTAATAAAGAATAAAACCTGGCTCTCAACCACAATAAAATTGCGTTTTCAGCAACAATCAAAAGGTTATCACTAACAATTCCTAAGAGGACAAAGAGGGGAAGAAATTAAATGAAAACTAAAAGCAACAGATAATACAAAATGTCCAAAACTACTAACAAATTTTGAACTTTATTAGGTTAATAATGATGAAGCAAGGTCTTTTAAAACTATTGCATTCATTAAAAGGAAGGGGATGGAATTTGGGTGTAAGGTCAAATGTCAAGAATAACTTTCCAATGATATGAGGTAATAAAAATGCATTTATTGAGGCAGGAATTCTGAACAAATTCAAATGGACAAATTAACAGGAAAAAACTGACTCAATTAAAATTGATGAACCCATATTGGATACAATTACCACTGCTCCTGACTGCTCTCACACATGATGTTAACCAGATGTGTCTTTTGGATGGGTTAGGTGGGGGAATTTTCAAACTAATTCTGCAAGTAATAGTGTGAGGATCTTTCTTGGGGGTTTTCAGTAAATCTTTGGATAAATATCCAGGCGTATTTTGGCAGAGATGCCCAAGAATTTGGTGAGGATTGAAGTAGAGGCCCAAGGGGGAGGCATAAATTTACACAGCCTATTGCTCTCCAGGTGCTCCCTTTAGTCACATCCATTTAACAGAATACTTCTTAAAGCCTGAGTATAGAGATTACACTACTGAAAAGATAATAGCACAGGATCCTTTAACATGATCTAAAGATCTGACCAGATACAACAGGAAAGGAACTTGGCATGCTATTGAGCCCCAACTGTTCAATAATGAATACAACTTCCTCCAGCCTACCAACTAGGCATAGAGCTGGCTGTCACCCCTAAACCAACACTCATGTCCACTGTCAAGTTCCCCTTGGACCAAACCAATAGGTTGTTGTAATAGTGTATATCATCCTCACTGGTGTGATTTACCCTATCATCCCAGTTGCTATCACATGGTCCTGGGTGGGCAAATCAATGTCCTAGCTCATTAATTTAGCACTAATCCTCTGGTGGGCTCTACTCACTCTGCCCACAATAAACCAGTTCCCAGACACTAGCAAGCCAGCCGCCCAGGGTTAGTTCCCTGAAGACAGGTATCCTTTGGATAGCTAGCCCTGGGTATTGACTCAGTTAGATAACTGACTCTGCTTGGTCAAGGGACTTAGTTTTACATTATGTCAAGAAGAACACTGATAACATGGAATTCTTCAAACAAACTTCATTTCAAAACCCACATCTCAAGGTTAGGCCTCCTTCCATGTTGCCCTAATTCAACTCCAGTCTCTATATCAACTTTTTAAGCTAACCTCATAAATAATGTGGGGGATGGAAAAGCCTTAATATCAGTCTATATTAATAAATGTGGATGTTTCTTATCTTATTCCTCTCTAGACTTACAAAGAAGTATAATCTGTTCCTCAAAATCCCTTCCTCTAATTTGAATTATATTATTATTGCAAAAGATAATAGTGTTACCATACATTATAAATTCATATGGTAAAATATAGAGACACAACTGTGAAACTTTATCCAGAAGTAAGAAGAAGATA
This sequence comes from Entomophthora muscae, assembly GCA_014839935.2. Classification (NCBI taxonomy): domain Eukaryota; kingdom Fungi; phylum Entomophthoromycota; class Entomophthoromycetes; order Entomophthorales; family Entomophthoraceae; genus Entomophthora; species Entomophthora muscae. The sequence goes on along the minus strand of QTSX02004557.1, from coordinate 37,896 downwards.
TATTGCCTCCAGGCTATGGGCCCAGTCAGACTTCTTGGTTCTGATGACTAAACAAATTCCACTGAGCTACAGGTTACACCAAACTCATGGGTTCTCCTGCACTTTCTTAATTTTAGAATACTTAGGATATCATCTGGGTGGATGATAAGATACCTTGGTCTGCAATTTCTGGCAGAATGAATATAATATATCAAATCAAAATATTCTATTGGATCTTTAAGTTGGGATTTTTATCATCAATTTAATTTTTTAGAAGGGTTTTTTTAAAAGTTGATTCTAAATTTATTTATTTAAAACAGAGTTGCATGATTCAATTATAAATAAGAAAATAAAATAAAAATATATATCTAAATAATTGGAGTATTACTATTAAGTTTTGAAAAGCCAAAACAATAACTTTAAAAAAATTAGCATTTAATTTTCTAATTTCTACCAAAATATAGAGCTGGTATGTAGCTTTGAAAGAGCTAATTAAAATCAAGATAAGATTATTATTCACAGAGATATTTGTTTTTAGTGTATATTAAGGGTGAATTTATATGGATAAAATTGATTACAGGCTTTTAATTATTTTATGGGCTTGATTTCAGTACTTCATTATATATTCCAGCATCTAGAACAGCTAGAGCTATCATGTTTAGTATCATTTTTCTTGAAATCATCTGTAAATTCATCTAGGTTGTCACAGATCATGCCAGAGTCCAGCTGGACTCCAACAGGGGAGGCAGGCTGGGCCTGAAAGGCCATGTACACAATTGATACAATCCCAACAATATAATTCACAGCAGTAGCCAGGGGACGCCAACTTCCAGTATGGGGCACAACCTGATCAGCCAGCCCCAATATTGTAATATAGACAAACCCCAACTTACTGAAGTCTTGGGCAGGAGGCACGTTGGGCAAGGGGAGAGTGGAATGAATTTCCTTCATAATGGTTAGAATTGAGCCTCTAGAATGGCCAGGAAGAAGATTCAGGTGGTGAGGGTGAAAGAACTCCAAGTTAATGGCGCAAGATGGCTTAATCAAATGGGTGGGAGCAGAACCAGGAGGGAACATATAGGCCTGGTTGTATTGTGTAGTGGATTTTCAAAAGAGATGCAAACAGATGATAATATTGGTGAAAAAATAGATAATTCATGCAAGAAAATGATGAGTCCTGGGCATAAAGTCATTTATTTTATTATGTCAACAGTGAGGAAGGCTTCTACTCCTCACTACTTTTACTTAATGAGTAATACTTAGCCTTTTGTGTCACCAGAGGCCTGGTGGCATCATTTTCAGTGATACTTGCAAAATGGCTTGGAAATTACACACTGGGACCTGGGAAGGGAAGGGCATTGGCTGTTTCTTCATGTTCATGAGTTTGGTTGCAGTATGCCATGGTACCACAGCTACTATTAGAACCTGCAAGCAATCAAGCGCCCAATTGCACAATCAAACAATTGCTTTCCCAATTCACCATTTCCTGATATCAAAGAGACCCAATTTTGTGTTTAATTTCAATGCCAAGGTTTTGCGGCACGTGGGCCTTGCAAACCCCTGGCCATTTGCAGTCAAAAGGGGGTTTCCCTTCTAGGAAGGCAGTTGGCAATTTTTTCCACACTGTTGGTTGTTTTATCTCCAGGTAGGCTAGCTGATTGTCTAGGGCATTCTAGGCCCTGACATAGGTGCTCTAAATTTTATTAAAAGTTATTTTATTTAGTCTTAATAATATTACTGCTTTTTAATTCACTGGTATCCTAATTAGGATGATGGAATAGTAATCAGAGTTAACTCTGAAACAATCTCCAGTCACTTGGATCAGCTGATGCATCCAAGTTAAAGGTTCTATTATTGAAATTCAATCTAAATAAAGTTGAGATGTGTAAGTCACCTGTCTCTTATTTCACCTAACATCTTTATATCTAAGTTAATTCAGATATCTTCAAATTGACCAAGTTTTCTTTTCTTTGGTCAATTCAATATAGATCAAAGACTTTATAAGTTCAATCATATAAAAGTATATTAAATCATCAGTTGTCACCCTTCTAATTTTAATCTATACATTCTGGAGTTAGATAATTTATATAGATAAGCCTCTTTGCCATGGTTGTAAGTTTTTAACCACTATTTGAAAATAAATAAGTTGAATATAAATTTATTAAAGCCCAAATGACCTATAATATCCTTCCATAAAATTTAGGCCACAAACTCCACTTTATCCAACCTTCATTCTTTTAAAGATTCATGTAAGGGATTGCATTTAAGGATGAGCCAATTGAAGTTGTTGGCTTGGTCGTTGAATTTTTATTTAAATAAAATGGAAAAATAAAAATAGTGTCCCTTTTGGCTTAAGTGCATTTGAGCTGACATTACAGATAGACATACTTGCTTATATATTGACCACTTAATATTATGAAATATTTGGATCCAATTACAAACAGTGGAAACTTAGTCATGACTATTGATCAGATGATTAGATGCTGTACAGTCCCTTTGACAAGGACTATCAATATAAGGTTGTACAATGTATAATACTCTGTTGTAATTATCAATAAGGAGGAGATTAAATTATGTATAATCTCATCTATCAAGGTTTTGTGGCATATTATTTCTATGTTGTGGAATATTTATCTGACTCAGATAAATGCATTATTTCAGAAATAAAAATTTTGACTTTAAAACATTATTTTTAAGCTTAAACTATTGTTGAAGTTTTGGATTTTTTATACTTTGGTTATCATCAAACTAATTTGGCATCCATACATTGCCTGATTTGGTGCCAGATCAATTTTCAATGGCTCACCTGATTTATCATCAACCCAATTCCCAGTCAGATCTTCCATCAATCTATCCATCTATTCCTGGTCTGAGTCATCCTCCTGACCTCCCATCCATTGATCTAACTTGTGACCTTGCCATGATCTATTTTTATATAAAGCATTATGTATTATTTAAATAAAGACATTCTTCTCTAAACTACCCTTTAAAACTTTCCAAAATTTGCCTCCTCATCAGTATTATAAACCACATGCCTAGAAAACATAGCTAATAATAAAAATTCATAAATTTAACTTACTGTACTTAATAAAGAACCATTGATATTGTATATGCTTTAAGCTTTATTATTAAACATATGTCAAGTTTATACTTCTGGGAAGTATAATAAACAGAAAAAGGGGAAGATTTAAGAAGAAAATGATACTTTATTGAATATGAATATAAGTGAATATATAGTATCATGACAAGCCACATGCCGTCCATGTACATCATGGGGGTCATGGGGCTTATCTGATTAATGTTTCTCTTGGGTCACAAGGCTTACTCAATTTGTGTTCTATTTAGGATCTGGATTATGTGATACCGTCACAGATGGCTTGACTGATAATGGTGCCACCAGTTTACTGGCTGGCCAGTGAACCACTTGGTGCGCCATTTGGTGATCTAATCAGGGCGTTAATTCCCCAAGAGGGAGTAATTGAAGATGTTGTGACATCTCCCCCTGGGGTGCTGGAAGGCGGAGCCTTGGGAATTTTCTTGAGGGTGTCAGGGATACATGCTTGGTATTGATCCAGTTTGGCGTTGGGAACAGGGAGTCTGGAGTTTTGTTGGGCTGTTCTTGTCTTGCACAGGCAGAGGCAATTGTGGTGCATACGTTTCAGTTCAGTCCAAGCTCCAATTTCTTTGATGAGGTAGGTGTTATTGGGCTTAACTTCTATGACAATGCCTGGTCTGCATAACCCTGGGTCTAGTTTGTGTTGGTTGTGATTGACAACCCAGATCTTGTCTTTGACTTGGAACCTTTCTTTTTGTAATGGGATTGCTTCCTGATGGACCCTTTGGCGTTCCATCTCTTCCTGGTCTTTTCTGGCTTGTAGTACTTTTGGGTCACTACTGTCTGGTATTTTCTTTGGAAGTGGCAGTTGTGGTCCCATGGTTGTACTGACAAGTGAGGGTTTCTGACCATAGACAAGTTTGTAAGGGCTTTTGCCTGTATTGTGGTTGACTTGTGCTCTGCAGACCATAAGGGCGGTTGGTAACATATCAACCCAGGCTTTTGGATTGTTGGCAGATAAAAAACTGGGGGCTTCCACTAGAGAGCTGTTTAGTTGTTCTATTTGTCCATTTGCTTGTGGGTTATATGGGCTGGCTGTGACGTGTTTTATCCCGTTTTTGGCAAGGTAAATGTTGGTGTCAATGGCTTTAAGTTTGGTGCCTCCATCTGTGATTAGTAGGTTGGTCTTTCCAAACTTGGCTATGATTTCTTTTCCAATGAATTGTCTCACATCATTGCCTTTGTGTTCTTTAGTGGCTTGCGCCATGGGCCATCTGGTTGCATAGTCAATAGCTGTGATGATGTACTTCTTGTCCTTGTTTTTGCCAGGCATTAGTCCCACAATATCCAGTGACCATACTTTGAAGGATTGTGTGATGGATACGGGTACTAATGACTTGGGTGGTGCTTTGGTGTGGGCATACTTCTCACAGACTTTACATTGTTTCAGTACCTCTTTGATGTCATCTAGCATGTTGGGCCACCAGTAGCGTGTCTTGAGGTATTCATGCAAGTTTCTGCTGCAGGTGTGTCCAAGGTCTCTGTGATATTGAAGGATTTTTTTCAATCTTTTGTGTTGACAGAACGTAGGGCACAGTGTCACCATTTGGAATTATTCAGTGTAGCGTACCATATACATTTTAGAACAGGTATTTGTTCTTAGGGACCTTCTCTTGGATGTCTATTGGGGTGCCAGGTGGGAATCCTTCCTGGAGATTCCCCATGATTAACATGGGCCAGTTGGGGTCATCATCAGCGCAGAAGACATGTTTGCTGTATAGCCTTGACAGGGCATCTGCAGTAAGCATTTCCTTGCCTGGCTTATATTTGATTTGCATGGGGTATCTCTGTATGAGACTCATCCATTTGGCTTGTCTCTTTGAAAAGTGTTGTTGTGTTTTGAAGAACACTAGCAACTTGTGGTTGGTGAGTACCTTGAACATTTGGGCTCCTTCCAGATAGCATCACCACTTCATGAGGCAGTGTATGATGGCTACCAACTCCTTATTGTGTATGGGATATCTTTGTTTGTTGTCCAATAGCTTCCTTGATTCATATGCCACGGGGAGGAAGTCCTTTTGGGCTGTTTGGATACAGAGGACTCCTCCTATGGCATAATCAGAGGCGTTGGTTTCTAGCTCATAGATACCCTCACGGTTTGGGTATTGTAGGATGGGGGAAGTAACCATGTGTTCTTTCAGTTGGTGGAAATGCTGATCTTGTAAGGGTGTCCAGACAAATTTGGTTGTTTTCCCAGTGATGACTGACAAGGGAGCTGTTAGGGCGCCCCAGTCAGGGATGGACCTGAGTACATAGGCTACCATTCCAAGGAAAGTGTGAAGTTTGCTCTTGTTCCATGGGGCTGGCATCTCTGTTACAGCACATATCTTATCTTGATCTGATATGATACCGTCTTTGCTGATGATATGGCCAAGGAATGGGAGTTCAGTTGAGAATAACTGGCATTTGGACGGCTTGACAATCAGTTGGTTGTCTTCCAGGGTACAGAGGACTGTGCAGATGTCTTCCCAGTGTTGTTCCAGGTTGGGACTGTAAATGATGATGTTGTCCAAGTAGATGATTTCTTGTTTTCCAATGTATTCCTTGAAAACTTTGTTCATGAAGGTCAAAAAGGTACTGGGAGCATTTATCTTGCCAAAATTGTGAACAACACATTCAAAGGATCTGTATTTAGTTTGAAATGCGGTCTTTGGAATGTCTTCAGGTTTCATGCAAATTTGGTGGTAACCTGCTGTCAAATCAATCTCTGTGAAGATTTGGGACCCCCCAAGGCGTCAAAAAGGTCGTCAATTAGGGACAGGGGGTACCTGTTCTTGATTGTGACCTCATTGAGCGCTCTGTAGTCAGTGACCAGGTGTAGTCCTCCATCTTTCTTTGCCACAAAGAAGACAGCAGCACTGAAAGGTAAATTTGATAGTTGTATGGGTTTTTTCATGTGCTTTGTCAAGGTAAGCTTTTAGGGTGTTGTCTTCTTATGGCGTGAGGCAGTAGATGGGCTGTGCTTTAGGTACACTTCCTTTTAGGTTGATTTTGTGTTGTATACTCTAATCAGGGGGTAACCCGGGTAGTGTTTCTTGGAATACAGAGGGGAATTAATTGACTAGCTGGTCTTGGATGGGGTCCTTTTCATGTTGAGTCTCCGTATTTTTAAAGTAGATGACTTCATATGTGCAGGTACTCCAATTGATTTTGCTAGGGTTGGTTTCCTCTTCTGTTCCCATGATTTTCACAAATACATGGTCCCTCATAAGCGTATCAAGGTGAGTTGGGTAAACATGATGATGCCCTTTTCCTTGTTGTATGGTGAGGGTAGCACTATCCCAGTCAATGTGAGGTTTGGTCTTTCTCATCCATTCCAGGCCAAGTATAACATCATACTTGGGAATTGGTATGATTGGGCTGCTGAGTGTGGTTTGAATGTCTCCAATTGGGCGCAGAAAGGTTTTGCCTCTTGAGTGACTGGTGTGCTTCTTTTATCCGCCATGATGACTCTCCAGATACTGCTTTGGGTGATAGGTAGTTTCATGAGGTCAGCAAATTTCTTGTCAACTAGGGATTGATCTGCTCCAGTGTTGAATAGTGTGGTGCCCTGGTATCTGTGAAAACAGAAAGGATAAGTGAGGATTTTATTTCCAGTTTGGGTGGTAAACAGTAGAGGATTGCTGGAGGGTACTTGGATCATGGTTATTTAATCCACATCCTGGTCCCTGTACAAGTCTTGTAGGCTGGGGGAGGGCGGCTTGTCTAAGCACTCCCCCAAGATTTTTCCTCCTTGTTAGTATCTTTAGTGATTTCCTGGTTGGCTTGTGCAGTGTGATTCCCAGTTTAAGGATGGGTGTTGTTGGCTCGGTTGTTTTTCTTATTGGTTCAAGGATCCTTCTTGGTCAAATGACTCTCTTTGCGCTTGTTGGTTGCATGTAGATTGTCAGATTTTTGAGCTGCATGTTTCCCTTCCAAGAATAAATATTCAAGGTTCTTGCAGCAGTTCATGTCAAACTGACGTCTAATGTGTATGGGAAGCCCATTGTAGAAGTCCAAGCATGGCTCAGGTTCATCAAAGTTGATGGTGTTGGGTGTGAGGTCACATAGGTCTTTGTATGCAGCAATGTACTTGTTGTGAATACTGCTATTCACCATGTGTCAATTTCGCCTTTGGTGGGACATTTTGAAGACAAATCTCTTGCTTTTGCTTTTGCCTCTCAAAATGAGTTGATGACTGAATCAGGAAATACAATTGTCTGGTTTCTTGACTCTGTGCATCTCACTTGCCCCACTCATGCTTGTGGCAAGTGATCCTACCGTACTGGTAGTGTTTTTGTGGTATCAACAACCACTATATATTCCTTTTCCTAATTCACCAATAAAATTAAGTTCTATTCACATTTTTCTCTTTGTGTTGTCCAGTACTTCTGCGCCTCTCTCTAGCCACAACTAGTAGAGGTTATTCTTCCAGGGCCACAAGGTAATTACATAGCCTTCCCTGTCATCTAACCAAGACTTAGTACAAATCCAATCCTAAGGTTAGGATTCCACGTTGTGTGTCTGTGCCGCGCCTCAGAACATGCAATAATGGTGCTCACTACAGGGGCTGTCTGCCCCTTGTTTATCCCTTTTGCATCCACGTTTTCAGGTCCTTTGCCTCCGCCTATACAAGAGCCAACTTCACCTGAAATTACTAGCCCTCCTATTGAGGAAGATATTGCTGATCTGCCTATTATTTCTACTGTACTGAACCTCAGGAATGGTCCCCGCCTAGTTGCTTACACCATGGGTACCCCTGACTTAGAACAAGTCATGTCAGTAGCCCTTGGGATAGCCTGTTAAGGAGCCATCCCTTGCCTTCAGCTGCAGTTCAGTCAGGCTGAATACTACAAATTAATTGTGGCTCCTCAATTTCCACAGCATCTCCTCTCAGTGGCTGGCTCCACTGGGAACTTACTATTATCCTTTGTGCAGCCTGCCTTGGCCCACCATCAGATGGTGTTGGGGCTCCACGTCCAAGAAATCTTGTCTCTACAAGCAGCGGTTACTCATCACTGGGACCAGTTTGCTGCCTACCAACAGTGGATCCATTACCTGTTTTCCTTGTTATCTGAAAATCAGCGCAACTCTGTTACCTCCCAGACCCGTTTGGTCAATTCTATCAAACAAATGCGCCAGTCCATCCCCAAATATGTCATGGAGCATCTACACAAGTTTCACCAGGTAGAACAACCCTGGCAAACTCGAGTAGATTCCACCTTGAACACTTATATCTCCAACTTCAATCAACTTGTGCAGCAGCTCAATGCATTCAGCACGTATTCATTTGAGCAACTACAGCAGGTAGCATACTTTGCTGCTAACAGCCTTAATGAACTCAATACAGTGTTTGATCAAGAGAGAGCTGCCACCGACGCTGCTATAGCCAAACTCCAGAGTCAAGTGAATGAATTATCTACGCCCAAGCCAGATGTTCCGCCCTCTCCCCCTTCTGATGACTTGGTGGATAGAGAGCAGAAAATATGGGATGCTATTCAAGAGCTATGTACAACTACTCACAGTCAAGGATGTCCTACTGAGGCTCCTCAACCTGACCCCCAGGTACTTGAGTTGACTGCTCAAGTTGCTGAGCTACAGCAAGAACTTGCTGCCTTACGCCAGATGATGGCAACTGTTGCTAGTACAGTTGGGGTTGTTGACAAAGATGGTTGCTGCCCTGGCTTACCAGGAGCCCCTCAAATCCAATGTGCCAGGGAATTAATTTCCCTAGCTAACAAGGTGGATCATTTGAAGCGGGATCATACTGATCTGGATAGAGATGTACAAGATATGAATGAATTGTTTGACTCCATAAACGACAAGTTTGCCCCTTACCTCTCAGTGGGGCCATCCCTTACCTCTCAACTGGCTGAGCTCTCCACAGTAGTGACCTCCCAAGGTCAACGCTTAGATGCTACTGCACAACAGACCACTCAAGCTGCCAATACTGGGGTCCGTGCTGTTGAGACCCTGACTACCCTTGAAGAAAGTGTTTGTCAGCTGTGGGCTAGACAGCCCCCCTCTGAATCTGAAGCAGAATTTTCCCCGTGTATAAATTTACTCAATAGCAACAATGGTGGTCCAACTCCCAAAGCACACTTCAAGCCTACCTTTAAGCAAGTCTTTGATCCCAAAACCTCGACCATTGCAGCTTTCCTAACTATCTATGAAACTGCCATGAGACAAGCATCAGATGAGGTTAAGAAGGAACATATTTGACCTGTCTACACCCAACTTGCCAGGAGGAGGTGGTGCCTGAACTACCCACCATTGAGACGTAGGAAGATATGAAGCAGCTTCTGATTGACAAGTTTGGTGGTGACCTTAGCCTGGAAGTAAAAAAGGACGCTTTTATGCACATTGCTTTTAAGCCTAAAGAGACACTAGCTGAGTTTGCAGACAGATTCTACATGGAAGGACAGCAACTGATAACAAGCAGACAATTGACAATCCCTGAAGCTTACATGGCTTGCGCTCAAGCCCTCAAAGTTAACCAGCTCCTGTGTCTTCACTTCAAAGCCCATAAAGCTATGCTTTCCTCTATGGATAGCATAAAGACGCTGTTGCAGGACATGCACCTTATCCATTCTGAAGCAGTCATTAGGGAAAGTTGAGCTGCTTCTAACTCTGGTTTGTCTTCCCGTGGTCCTTGCATTCTTACCATGAACTTGCAAAATCCTCCTTGACGCCAAGGTTGCCACAACTGTGGTCAGATAGGTCACCATTCTTGAGTCTGCACCAACCCACAGGTTGAAGGAGCTGATCCAAAAGAGCAGTCAAACTAGAGGCAGAGATGCTCTTGGTTGACAATTCTTCCAAGTCTCTTTCAATCCCTCCCTCTATATCTGACTCCAAGCCTGCTGATAATGAGGCTCCTCATATCCTCCTATTGTTTCACAATATCTCTGACAACTCTGACCTGGATGACTCTGATACAGACAACGCCAATGCATATGGGTACTCTGTTCTGGCTGTTCCCAAAACCATTACAGTCCCCTATAAATTGCAATCAGGAAAGACTACAACTACTGCTAAGCCTTTTCCTGAAGCCAAAGAAGTTGTCTCTTGCCCTTACCTCACTCAAGCTAAGAGTTCCCCCGTGCTAGTGGAGCTATCAGAAGAAGCTGCCAAGGTTGCTGACGCTGTCTTCAAGAATGTATCTGTTTTGATCCCTCTCCAAACTGTTTATAAGGAGTTCCCAGGATTAAGATGTATGGTTGAGAAGTGGGATAAGAACCTAGTAGAGGCTCAAGATATCTTGGCTGTCCTTTCACCCTTTGGTTGCACTACCACTTGAGTAGAGATATTCATTCAAAAAGTGAAGATCAAGGCCGTTTTAGACACTGGCTTGCCAGTCAACATTGTCTCCTCCAAACTTGTGAAGAAACTCAAACTTGCCCCTGACCTTAATTATCACTAGTCATATGGCACGGCTGGACTGTCTATGAAACGTGCCATAGGGGCGTACTCTGTTCTACCCATGCAGTTTGGCAAGCTTCTTCTAGCTGCGCCAGCAGTTGTCTTGGAAAACAAGAGTTACAATCTCTTAGTTGGCACTCAGTTCCTTAGGGAATATAATTGGATAATCAACTTGAAAGATGTTTACCTCTTTATTCTGGGATACAAAGTCCCTCTGATCTTTGAAGAGCCGGTTAAAGTTCCCGGGAAGCGCCCAAAGACGTGCACTTTGGAATACCCCACTGGGGTTTTCACCCTCAAATATTGCACCCAATCTTCAAACATGAAATGACCACTCATGGCTTGTCCTGCGTCTGATGGGATCCCTCTCCTAGCCACGTCCACTGTCACCATCCCCCCTGGCTTCCAGGCCATCCTAGACTCCCAGATATCATATGAACTACCTGAACAAACCTTCTTGGAGTTGTACTCTCCCCCCTCATTAGGGCGCAACAAACCTTATCTCTGTCCTGGAATCCTAGATGTCTCCCATAAGGACCCTGTTCAATTGTTGGTAGCCAACCTGACTGCTCTCCCCATGACTGTGTCTAGGGGACAGGTCATCAGATATGGCAAGTTGTTGAGCGCTCCTGATGTCCTGTCTCTTCATCCCTTTGGCACGTTTTAAGGTTTTAACCTACCTGAAGATGAACCCCAAGTCCTATCCTTGTTCACTGCACAAGACTTTCCACAGCTGTCCCTGGTTCAACAGAAAGAGGTACTAGACTTGCTAGACCAATTTTCCAACATCTTTGCTAAGGACAGTACCAACTATGGGTTAGCCAAAGGCGTTATCCATCAGATTGACACTGGCAATGCCCCCTTCTGTGCTAAATCATATTGCCGCAGCTGTGTGGAGGACTCCCAGGTATCTAAAGAGCTCAAACAACTGTTGGAAGCTGGGCTGCTGGCACCTTCCCAAAGTCCTTGGGCATCCCTGCTACTCATCTTAAAGAAGAAAGATGGAGGTCATTGTATTGTTATGGACTACTGCCAATTGAATTCTTTGACCAAGAAGGACTCTTACCCCTTGCCGTGTATTGATGATGCTCTCTGACGTCTTGGAGGCTCTAAGTTTTTCTTTGCAATGGATCTGGAATCTGGATACTGGCAAGTTGACCTATTGCCCAAGGATTGCCAAAAAGCTGCGGCCATTACATCTGAAGGGCTGTTTGAGCCTACTTGCATGCCGCAGGGACTCTGCAATGCCCCAGACACATCTCAAAGAGCCATGGACTCCATCCTCTGCGACTTGAAGCTGTCATGCGTCCTAGTAAACTTAGATGATATAACAGTTTTCAGCGCTACCTTCACCAATCACCTGGCTCACCTCAAAGAGGTGTTCATAAAGATTCGAGAAGCTGGCCTCAAACTAAAACCTTCCAAGTGCGCCTTCTTCAAAGGGTGTCTTGAATTCTTGGGCCATGAAGTAACCCAGACAGGGATTCACCCAATGACTAAGAAGGTTGAAGCCATTGACAAAATGCTTCCACCCACCAACCTGAGAGAGGTACAAGTCTTTCTAGGGATGATGGGCTACTACACACAGTTTATCCCTGACTTAGCTGATACTAGTGAACCTCTAGTCCAGCTGTTACATAATGTCCCTTTTGAATGGACTGCCAGTCAGCAGCAAGCCTTTGAAACCCTTAAGCAAAAACTCAAAGAGGCGCCAATCCTAGTGTATCCTGACTATGATAAGGAGTTCATCCTATACACTGACGCTAGTGATCTTGCTATTGGGGCTATTCTGGCCCAACTAGACAACAAGGGTGTAGACCATCCTGCGGCTTACACTTCCCACATGCTAAACAAGCATGAGAAGAATTATATTGTCACAGAGAAGGAGTGTTTTGCCGTGTTGCATGCAGTCAAACAGTTCCGCCACTACGTGTATGGTACCCATTTCACAGTTGTCACTGACTACGCTTTGCTTAAATGGTTACAACAACTTAAGGAGCCAGAAGGGTGCCTAGATATATGGACCCTATGTCTGCCAGGTTACATCTTCACTGTGCTCCATTGCCCTGGGATTTAACATTAGAACGCTGATGGGCTATCCAGAATGCCCATTCTTGCTTTACATCCTGCAGAGGCTGACCGGTTGTACAAACTAATTGTAGATCCTTCTTCTTGGAAAAGCAAGACAGAAGAGGTCCAACTGGCCTTGTCCAAGCTATCTGAAGGTACCCTCATGCGCAACAATCAGCTCTTCAAGAAATTATGAGATCAATATCTGCCTTATTTACGGCCCAGTCTTTGCCTCTCGTTGGTGTCACAAGCTCATAAGGAGACTGGGCATGGAGGCATCATCAAGACTTTTGAATGGCTTCAGAAGAATTACTTCTGGGAAAACCTTTGCCTGCTGATCCCAGACGTCATAGCTAGTTGCCACAACTGCCAGCTGCAGAGGCCTTGAGCTGCTGCCCACAAATTCAAATTAGTTCCCCCGCAACATGCTTTTAATACTGTCAGACAATGGAACTAACTTCAATGCCAAGCTGTTCACCTCTGTTGTTGAAGCTTTGGGGTCTCACCTGTCTTTCTCTGCCCCCTACAACCCTTCTACCAATGGGGCAGTCAAGCATGCAAATTCAACACTGGTATCCATCATGAGGAAGCTCACCTACTCTGACGCTGCCAATTGGGACTTATACTTACCTGCTGCTCTCTTTGTGTATCACCTTAGCAAACATCGTGCCACCAGGTATTCCCCTTTTGCTATGCTGTATGGGCAAGAGGCCACTACTCCATTGCTCTTGGGGCCCCCCTGATTTTCTCTGATAAGGCCATGAATCCTGACAACCACATCAAGGATCTAGTCAACCGCATAATTGATATACAGGCCACTGCCTACACTTCTGCATAAAAAACTAAGATGCTTGAGCTTTTTCCTGATAATGCTGGACGCTTCCCCTTGCCTGAATTTGATGTTGGTGACCATATTCTTTACTACCAACACAGAGTGGGTGGGCGCGGGCATAAATTGGACACTCTGTGGATTGGCCCTTTGGAAGTGACCTTTAAACGAGGGTCTGAATACACTGTAAAGCTCCTCTCCAGTGGTCCTCCCTTTGCTTGAGTGCATGTCAAGTTCCTCTGCAAGTACTGCCCCCTAAGGCCAATCTAGGGGAGGGCAATGTTGTGAATACCGCTATTCACCATGTGTTGATTTCACCTTTGGTGGGCCATTTTGAAGACAAATCTCTCGCTTTTGCTTTCGCCTCTCAAAATGAGTTGATGACTTAATCAGGAAATACAATTGTCTGGTTTCTTGACTCTGTGCATCTCACTTGCCCCACTCATGCTTGTGGCACGTGATCCTACCGTCCTGGTAGTGTTTTGTAGTATCAACAACCACTATATGTTCCTTTTCCTAATTCACCAATAAAATTAAGTTCTATTCACATTTTGTCTTTGTATTGTCCAGTACTTCTGCGCCTCTCTCTAGCCACAGCTAGTAGAGATTATTCTTCCAGGGCCGCAAGATAATTGCATAGCCTTCCCTGTCATCTAACCAAGACTTAGTACAAATCCAATCCTAAGGTTAGGATTCCCCGTTGTGTGTCTGTGCCATGCCTCAGAACACAACAGTACTCCTTGATTGTTCCTGTCATCTGGAAGGTTTGAAGTTCTGTCATGATTACTATGTCAGAATCCTTCACAGAGAACTTTTTGAGGAATGCGCTCTTGAATAGCTCTCATTCTCCCATTTGGTTGGGTGTTGTGCTATCCATCTGCTTACAAAACGTGATGTAGTGCCTGTAACGCGGAGGGCAATTTCACTGACCCAGAGTCTTTGGGGGTACTCCACTTGTTCAAATTTGCTTTGTGTACTGTTAATCCAGAGAGAGGCGTTCTCCCGGCATAGTCCCGCAAAGGCACCAATTTCAGCTGTATGCAGACGCTGGAATACAATATTGGGTATATCAGGTTGCTATGGTGCTGTTGTGGTCGGCGCTGTGGGTAACAGTCTGCTGGCTTTGAGAGTGGTGTATTGTTCAACGGGTACAAGGATGTTGTCATAGATAACAAAGCCTGCGGGAACGCCATGTCCTTCTTTGTAGTCTCTCCAGCCATTAGGGAGTACCATTGCTTGGGTCCTTTTCTTAGGAGGATTTTTTCCTTTGAGTTGGGTAGGTATGGACAACCTACCTGTGCTACCACTGTTGAGTTTATACTTCTGGGAATTATCATAAACGGAAAAAGGGGAAGATTTAAGAAGAGAATGATACTTTATTGAATATTAATATAGGTGAATATATAGTATCATGACAAGCCACATGCTGTCCATGTACGTCATGGGGGTCATGGGGCTTATCTGATTAATGTTCCTCTTGGGTCACAAGGCTTACTCAAGTTGTGTTCTATAGAGGATCTGGATTATGTGATCCCGTCACAGATGGCTTGACTGATAATGGTGCCACCAGTTTACTGGCTGGCCGGTGAACCACTTGGTGTGCCATTCAGTGATCTACTCAGGGCATTAATTCCCTGAGAGGGAGTAATTGAAGATGTTACAACACATAATAGGAATAAACTTTGCAAAATAAACACACTCTTCTTCTCTCCCTTTTTAGACCTTATCTCTTATATAATACTTGGTTTGATCACTGAGAAAACCCTAAAGCAGGATTGTTAATACACGTTTTTGACATAATAATTTTAATAAACAAACATGGTGGTTTTAACCTTGTAGACATAGTAGCTTATATGTGAACTATGCTTAGGTCCAATCATAAAGATTAGGAAAAAAATTTCAAATATCTGGATCTAAAAGTTATACCAGTTTTATGGCTGTAAACTTTTAGTTTAAAATGCTCTTAAAGCTGATATCAATTATCTGTAAATCTCAAATGAGGCTGGAATCAGATGCTCTTTCCAGAATGATTAATTTCATAGTGGTTGGCAAAATAACGGGGCTGTTTAGTAGGTTGTAGTACATACTTTTTACGCTCGTGGTTGATTTTTTTAAAATATTGTTTTTAATCTGCTTTGCTCTTTCTGAGCATTAATATTACATTTTAAGATGGTGTCCTAAATTAACAAACTTTTTGGATTTTACCCAAGTAGACATCTGTAATCGGTGCTGCAAGTATTTAGTATAATATCTAAATCAAATATAATTGTTAGCATTCAGTCAATTTTAAGCATAAACCTGATTGATTTAAATTGAATTACAAAAGCCAAGAAAATAATCAGTTTAAATCCTTTTTTGGAAGAACTTAAAATTAAAGACCCCAAACTCATATGCCCGACAAAGACGCTGGGCTCATGGCTGTGGGGCTTTTGGGAATTTGAGCGCAGTCTACTAATAGGCCCCATTACCCTAACAGTTAGCATTTATGAATTATTAGAAACCGATACAAATGGGGGGAATACAGTGCCTTTATATTTATTGAAAATAGTGTTTCCTTGATTATGAAGAAATCAGAATAAATGATATTGCGACGCCCACTCAAGCCTTTATTGTAGTCTTACCAATGGTATACTTCAGATAAATCCCAGTCTAGCTTGAGTTCATTGCTAATTAAAAAGAGCAAATAAAAAGCATTTAAGAACTAACAATGTTGCCACAAGAAGAGAATAAATAGTTTCCTTAAAACGTAGCTGATTTGTTGAGAAACAATCGGCCCAAAAGAATAGGTTAACTAATACTCGTGGCACTAGATCTATATATTTATGAGGAAACCTTTCTCTAATGGGATCAGATGCAATTCTACTTCTTGTTGCCTTTGGTAACGCTTTCGCTTGGAGAGTACACAGATTTCGAGCAGGTGGACGAAGAGATGCTTATAGAGACTCCAAATGAATGGAAGGCAATCCAAGAGACTGGCCGAGCAGCTGATTTGGATAACCGCAACCTAGATGAAGTAGAAGCAATCAAATCTCCAGAGAAACTAAGCCCAGCTGCACTAAAGGGCTGGCTTAAGCTTAAACCGGAGGAAATCACCAAGGAAACTCCACCAGTGGCTAAAGAGCCTCTTCGCAGAAGAGGCAAGGCTTGCCAGCAAAAGAAAGCCCTTGCCAAGTTAATTTCTCACCATTTTCAATAAATTTTTATTTTAGCATTGAAATAAGCATTAAACCCCAATAAATTTTGATTTTTTGTGCCAAACTAAATGCAAAGTGGAATTGATCAAGCTTATGAGCTTTAATAAAACTTTAAAGAGTGTTAATACAATGATATGGTGGAGTTAGTTATAAGATTTATAGTACTTATGTTAAAAATATACTTCTTAGAAGTATATAAAACAAGATAAAGAGGGAAAATTAAGAAGATGATGATAGTTTATTGGATATAGAAGAAGGATATTATATATGATCATGACAAGCCACATAGTGTCCATGTATGTCATGACAGTCATGGGGCTTGTCTAGTGAGTGTTTCTCATAGGACCAAAAAGATTGATCCTCATACAATATGAGGAGGTGTGATAGTAGTGCCATCTACTATTTAGCAAATGAGTCATTTCTAAGGGAAACAATTCCTAAGAGAAAGAAGTCAAACATGTGGCAACACAAGGCTTTGTTGCAACTGAACTATAATAGCTTAGCACTTCAGAGAAAATAAGAAAGATATAAGTTTAATAGTGCATAAGGTGAATTTATAATGGATCATCTTTATTGGGATTTAGGTGGAGTTCTTATACCACAGTGAGTAGCTAATGATACCATTAAGTGTGGCATTTTGCCATTATATGGAATGAGGGTAATAAAATCTCTGTGTGTTTTTCTTTGAAAGGCCCAATTCATACTGGGAACATTGATTTTGACTTCTATATGGAGGTATGAGTGGACCCTAGATATAGCATATCAATAAGATAATAAAGGAATACCCAGCAAGTGGTGACTCTGTGAATGTGTATCTTGAGATACAGTGGTAACTGGGCTGGTTGATTTACTTGAATAATATTAATTGTTTGATATTTTCTCAACAAGCTGTTGACTAATACATACACAATCTGGGATGGTTCTTTGAGCCTGGATGAGTTCCTACCATTGTGCTGAATATACCTCCATTGTTATAGTATTTGAAGGCTTAAAGTTCAAGTACTGAAGCTATTTAGCATGGGTTTAGTTAGGGTTGTATGTGCTTATTCTAGACTGATCAAAGAAGAGAATAACCCTGTTTATTCCTGGACTGAAAACTCAAACTTTGTACCTTCTGTTAGATGCTCACATATGCCTTTGGTATCAACTCTGAAGAACATCATGACAAACCATTTTTGGGTCAGTGTTTGGTTTAAACCATCCAGGGTGACCTTGGAATATCTTTGGTAGGCCTAGATTGTGCTCTTCTAATGATTTGGTCCATCTGGGAGTGAGTGTTCTTGGTGGCTTGGGTCAAAGGGATGCTGTGCCAAGCAGGAGCAATTGTGGGTGATGTGATATGTATCATCCTTGTTCAAGTGAATTTACTGTAGATTTAGGGATTTGATCTGGCCTGATATTTATGGCTGTGCTTCTAATAGATACAGTTGTGACAGGATTTATAATGGGATTTAGTGATATGTGGCAGAGTAAATTGGGGTTATTTGAATCCAAAGATGTTCAAGTCAGATATAAGAGAGGGTGCATTGAATGTGAAGCATTTAACTGAGTTTGTATGGATCGCTGGTAAAAAGTCAGACGTGATATCTAAACAGGTGGGGCTTTTAATATTAGGGTTGAGGTCACAGGCTAGGGACATGGATTTCTTTGATGAAGAAGGCAGCAATTGCGCCAGTGGTGATAACGGGAGCCATGGTGATGAATGTTAATCGGTAGGCGTTGAGGTAGATGATTTCGACAAGGGGAGTCAAGTCAGGGTCGAGGGATTTTAAGTACATGGCCTGGGTGATTCCAGGGAGGATTCGGTTGAAGTTGGTCGCGACGAGGTGCTTGAGGATGGTGGAGTGAATGGCGAGCCCAATGATCCCTCCCATCGTCACGGAGAAGGAGGTGAGTGCTGAGGCAATTGGCATATCGGGTTCGGGAAGTGAGGCTTGGGAGGCTACCATGGTGGCCTGGATGTTAAAGCCAACCCCAAGCCCAAGCATAAAAGTATATACCAGCTCCTCATCTCGATGGTACCAACGGCAGCCGGATCAGCAGGAGGGTTGCAATGAGAATCAAAATAGCCCCCAGTCGGATGACACGAGTAAACCCTAGCCACATCAGCTGATCGGCTGCCAGGGATGACACACACGACCCCAATAGCAGTGGTACGAGTTGCAAGCCCGCGTGAGAGGATGAGGTGTGGCGTACATCGCCCTGGAATTGCGGCCATAGATACATAATTATGGTGAATGGATACCCTACCATCAATGATACAAATGTAATTAAGATGATGTTCCTGTTGAAGATGCGCATGGGCAAGATTGGGTCGGCAGCCTTCAACTCAGACCATACAAATGCGAAAAGGATTAAAATACCAACAAACAGAGGGACCAGTACTACAGGAGTTCCCCATTCAAAGTCTTTGCCTCCCCAACTGAGGGACAAAATCACCATCAGAAGCCCAGAAACTAAGAAAGTTATTCCGCGCCCATCTCAGCATCATCAAGACATTCTTTGTCACGATGTTTTTATCCTTTGGCACCAGAACCACGATAACGGCAAGGGCAAAAGATGCTGCCAAAGTGCTGATACTGAAAGTCCACCGCCAACTGAAACGATCCACGATCCATCCTCCTACTACTGGCCCGACAACATTTGACAAAGCATAGGCAGACCCCACTACTCCATAATAAGCCCCACGTTCGTTTAGCGGCATCTGGTCCGCAATCACCATGTAAGGTAGTGTAATTAGCCCCGACATGCCTACGCCAGCAACGCCTCTCGCTACGACAACCATCCACATGTTCTTGGCAACCATCTGCAGCAATGAGCCTGCAGCAAAATTGCCCAGGGCCACCAGCAATACTCGCTTCCGACCAAATACATCAGATAGTTTCCCGTACAGAAGCTGACACGCAGTACTTGTCAGAATGTATGATCGATTGGTCCAGTCCAACAGTTTAGTGTCGCCCAGCTCTTCGCCCGTCGCAGCAATGGTGGTTGCCACCATCGTCTCATCCAACGCGCATGCAAAAGTGCCCAACACTAGTCCAAAGCAAATCAGCCAACGCCGAGTCCTGCTTATTCCACTCTGCGCTGTCTCACCCATAACCCCTGCCGAAATAGGGGCTATAATATATATCGCATTCCAAACCCTCGGGTGTTAGGGTATTGCAGCATGGTCTCTCTACACCCCAGCCGACCCCTCACTCTGAGGTCGCGAAACAAAAGAAATATTCGGAGAAGTCACAAGTAAAGTTTAGGCGTTTTAGCTCGCATTTATAATGATTTAATTCGGATTTCTATTGGCCACTAAAATAAATCTATTCCAACCTGGTGATTTTCCGATACAAGTTCGTTTCATTTACAAGCTGACGTCAATCCACGATGAATTCATCTCAAAGGAAGCTTAATTCAACCACTCCAACTGCTATGGAAATCCAAACTTCCTAAATCATCCATTTGCGCCAAGGCAAATAAAATATATGCGGATTCCACTGCCTACAGAAATTAATTTAATTTAATTTAAAGAGTATCAAGTTACACACCATGACATCTTCTAGATTAGATTTAGAGCTTTCCGCTAGCACACATTTAGGATGGTTTAGATAAGTTCCTGGTTTACTTTATTGAGCCAGGGGCTCTAATGAACTGCACCTTACATCCAAGCTAGTCTCGTTTAATACACTCTTACTTTGACGAAGGAATAAATTTCGCCAAATAGATGTCGCTTATTTAATTTAACTCAAATACTTGGATTTGGCATAATGAGATTGAGAAGCTGGGATTTGCTGAGCGTAAAAAACCAGCCCACACGAAGAAAACCAATCTCCAAACTCAACCCCACCATATAACCTGGAGAATATTATTTCATCCCACACAACAGATTTAATCCCCACACACATGCATGTCTTCCAGCAAAGAACCTTCTCAATAGAAATACATTCTTTCTCCCAAGACCCAGGAAAAGGGTAAATAATCAAATCCACTCCCCAAAGCATATTTATCGGGTATAGCATTCACTACATCTTTGCCCGCAACGTCAAACCAATAACAACCTTGCCCAGCCAAGGAACAGCCTTTAAAATCAAGTAGCTCCAATCCATCTTAACGAATATCGATCAACGCTCGGATCGATTCAAGCTTTAAACGAACAGCTCCTAGGAATACTTTAGCCAATCCAATCTTTATATACACCACAAATACTAAATTAAACCTTTAAGCCTAGAACAGTAAGTTTAACTAGTTATACACAAGCGCATACCAATTAGCCCTTTTAAGTGTTACAACTAGAACCAATATCTCAGTCACCACCATATCTCACAATACACAGGGGGTGCACTTGATCAGTCACCCCATGCCAGGTCTAATGTCAGCCTCTCTTGATTCCATGACATATCAGAATCTTATATTTCCCAATAAGGAAGTTAATCCAATTCCAATGGTGGCCCCTTACATGATTGTATCCAGCACAGGTTCACACATGATCTAGATCACTTCAGCTGTTCCACTCTCCTTAGTGGCTCAATGACTTACTACACCAGTATAAGAATTACCATTACAGTAGTTTTCAAAGCTATGGCGCCAAGCAAAAAATACTTCAGATTTGAACGGAATAGACTCAGATTTAGGCAAACTCCAAGTTGGATAGTATTCAATAATCAAATAATCTAAGTATTTTTGGTAAAAAGACAAAATTTTAAACAATAAACAAAATATCACCAACACATTATAAAAAATTATATCAAAAAATTGAACAACATAGTTCAAACCACAAACAAAATGTACTGGCATATCAAGTGAAATGGATGGAGGCTTTTCCAGAATAAAATTATAATTCAATCTGGATTCATACAAGCCACCAACAGAAGGACTAAAATGAAATAAAAATAGAGCAACCTCAAAACAAGATTTCACAAACACAAAATCTAATGAAGTCACACAAGATGTGTAGTATTAGCAGCCTAAAATATAAAATAACAGTTTAACAGCTAATCAACAGCTATCCAATTTAGGAACAGGGGAATTATATTCATTTTCATGGCTCCTGATTTGTGTAAAATAGTTTTGAGAACTTTCTGAATATGGACTTGTGATTACAATAAAAATCAAACCATAAAATTTCAACCTTTCACTCTCAGTGATTTTATACTTAGGTTTACTTTAAAATAGTTTTCAACAACAATAACATTTTTGACCGCACCAGCCAACAAGCCATTAGCAGCCAAGACAGCTTTCTTGAAGGTGAGGCTCATAATGTGGAGGCCCATGTTTACACCTGGGTCTTTTATATGGGTAATGAGAAAGCCAACCTGTACCTGACCCCCAACTTATATGAATTTGACTTGTTTGAGAGTCACCAAGCTTCCAGCTCTGCCCCTGCCCCCTTTCCTAACCCTGTGCTGCAACCAAGATTCCCCTCTTGCCTGCCAATGTATCTCAGGCAACCTCCAGAATTGACTCATACAGAATGGAACATCCTCCATGTCAACAATTCTCAAAAATATTTTTCTTATTTTCAATATTAAAGATGATTTTTTTCTTGATTAAATAATCAACACTGATAATAGAAGCAATGTTTGATTTTTATTCTGAGCTTTTAATTGAAACTATAAGAGATAAAGCAAAAACAAATTTTGAAATTGACGACATGGAGGATGTTCCATTCTGTATGAGTTAATTTGGGAGGCTGCCGGATCTCACTGCTATGCTTGGCTCCTGGGGACGACATCCAGGAGGGCACAGCAGGAAATCTTTATAACAAAAGATTTGAGGTTCAAAGCTAGCCTTGGGTTAGCCTTCAGGGCAAAATTAAGGGCACATACCTTAGTTTCCTGGAATACAAGATGAGGAATTCCTTTTGGCAAAAAGGAAAGGAAAGGCTTGAAGAATATTAAAGCCAACACAAATGTGGATCAACTTGTCTTTATTAGGAGAAGCAATTCTACTTAAATAGTAGACAAGGGTTGATGATCACTCATTAGGTAGACAGAGTGGCAGAGGGGGTAACGTTGGAGTGAAGTCATATCAGGATCAGTTGAGGGCTAGTATGGCAATCCAGGGGTTAGGTGGCCATTGGAACAGACCCATTTACAGAAGGCAAGGAATTTCCAAAGTCAAAAGCAAAACCAACCAAATCTTTGCATATATCACTATTTGAAGGCCATATCAAAATAGCATTAATGGCGCAATCTCTGACATCTCCCCCCTCAAGATTAGACACAGGGAGTTGATATTTGCGGAGAAATTTGGAGTGAACACGGGAAAAAGGACGTCCAGAAGACAGTAGTTTCACAGTATACTTGACACCCTTCTTAAACGTGACTTCACAGGGCCCAACCCAGAGGGAATCTAGCTTATGAGCTCTAGCACCTGTACAATTCTGGTAGTAGAGAACCAGGTTGCCTATTTGATACTCAGGGAGGGGGCTCTAGCAGCATTGGATGGGGAGAGCTCCAGAGCCTTGACCTTGTACGTAGTGGAATAGGCTATTGCTTGGATGTTGATGATACAATTAGTTAAGTCTTTAACATGGGCCTCAGAATTTGCAGACACATCAACTTCAATCAAAGGGGCCCCAAGATTTAGGGAGTTGTGGCTTTGCGCCTGTACAGCATGGCAAAGGGATATTGGCCAGTCACTCAGTGTCTGCTGAGTTGATAAGCAAAGAGAGCAGCAGGGAGAAACATATCCCAATTGGCGGCATCAGATAGGGTGAGTTTCCTCATTATGGACACCAGGGAGGAATTTGCTCATTCACCAGTCCCATTGGTTGACGGGTTATACAGCACAGAGAAAGATTGGTGGGTACCCATAGCCTCTACAATAGACGTGTTGAGGCAAGCATTAAAGTTGGTGCCATTGTCAGAAAGCAGGACTTGAGGGCAGCCATGATGGTAGAAGATATCTTGCAACAAGAAATTAGTAGTGGTCTTGGCAGTTATATCTTTTGTAGCTCTGGCTTCAACCCATTTGCTAAAATAGTCTACAGCTACCAAGATAAACCAACACCCAGACCAAGAACAAGGGAGGGGCCCAACAGCATCAATACTCACAGTGTGAAAGGCATGTTTAGGAGGGAAAAACTTGAATTGATGTTGGGAAGGTCAAGGTCATTAGAGCTGGCACAAATGACAGGAGGCAAGGGCATCAGGGATTAGAAGGCGCATGTTTTCCCAATAGAAGTTCTTGCACAACCAGTCATGAGTTTTTGCTATACCCCCATGTTCAGTATCAATGTGAGCTTGGAGGATAATGGCTATTCTCATGCTAGGGACAAATGTAGGGTAGATAGGCATTGTTGACTTTTTTGAAGAGCTGCCTATCTCAAATTACAGTATCCTTGGATAGGGCTTGTAGCACCAGTCAAATGTCTTCTGGCTTGGTGGTCCAGGAGTCAGGTGTCACAGTAAGTTCCATAATGCAGGTATTGTCCGTCCAAGTAAGAAGGCATGGAAGGCCAGAAAACCTGTATCAAAATTGACCAAGTTAACAGATTTAAACCAAACAGTCAATTGAAAATGGGTCACGGCTGCTCTAGTATGCCAACTGAAACCAGCTCCCCCTTGTAAACTGACGTTGATAAATCAATGTAATATGAGGGTCACCCAATATAAGCTCATTAATCAGCATGGTTGTCAGAAACTGGTCATACAAGGGTTCTTTGCAGCCTGGACTAGATACTTACTTGAAGATGCCAAAGGAATAGGAGATCAAGACTCAGGTGGTATTGCTTAGCCAATTTTCTGATATATATTGAATAAGTTTCCCTGTTTCAACTATAAGAGTTGAGTCCTCCCAAAATTTTACTCAATAACAATCATTTATCCCAAGTTCTAATTTTAAATTTTAAAAATGCATCCTGTGCTTGGGTTGTTGCGGTATATCCCGTACAATCTGAGTCTGAACAGAATCATTTCCGGAAGATGGGGCCCAGCATTGGGAACTTTGTTGTCGGCGCTGCAAAATGTTAATTCCATGCCAGCCAATTTTGTAACTCCTTCCCCCATTCTGGAAAATGAAAATTGTGTCACTTCTCAATGTCCAGAATTCTACGCTGAAGATGCATTGATGCTTTCCCAGGTCATTTATCTTGGTTTACTCTGGTTAGGATTGATTGTTCTACTTAATCCTGGAGTTTCAATCAGAAATTTCACAAAAAAATACTTGAAGCTGCATTGGTGGTTAATCATCAATTCTATGTGGATTTGGGTAGTAATTCCCCATCATTTAGAAACGGCTTTATATTATCCAGTGATTTCTGTCACATCAAGATACCCTATTATCTGTATAGGCAATCAGCATCTGCAGGATGGATGGCTAGTATAGGCATCCTTGACAGTCCATAAGCATTCTGATGTTGTGCACCGGGGTGGTGGACCACAGTGAAATTGTATCCTTGCAAGCGCAGAGCCCAACATGCTAATCGACCTTTGGGCTCCTTTAATTGCTGCAGCCATTTAAGGGAGGAGTGATCTGTGACCACAGTAAAGTGGGTTTTGTAAATTTAGTGCCTGAATTGCTTTACAGCATGCAACACTGCCAGGAATTCCTTCTTGGTGACACTATAGCTCTTCTTGTGTTTGTTGAGGACTTGTGAAGAATAGGCCACAGGTCAATCCACACCTTCTTTGTCAAGCTGGGCTAAGATGGCACCCACTGCTACTCCGCTTGCGTCAGTGTACAAGATAAAATCTTTATCATAATCAGGGTAGAATAGGATAGGAGCCTCTTTTAGTTTGGCCTTCAGCACTTCAAATAATTGCTGCTGACTGTCAGTCCACTCAAAGGGGACATTGCAAAGAAATGGGACAAGGGGTTTGCTTAATTCAGCAAAGTCAGGTATGAACTGTTGATAGTAGCCCATCATACCAAGAAATACTTGGACCTCCTGTAGATTTGTGGGAGGTAGCATCTTGTCAATGGCTTCCACCTTATTATTCATGGGCAGATTCCAGTTTGGGTGACCTTGTGGCCCAAGAATTTGAGCTGCTCTTTAAAGAAGGAGCACTTGGAGGGTTTGAGTTTCAAGCCAGCTTCACAGATTTTGATGAAGACAGCCTTGAGGTGATCCAAGTGGTTGGTAAAGGTAGCACTGAATATGGTGATATCATCAAGGTACATGAGGACACAAGAGAGCTTTAGGTCTCATAGGATGGAGTTCATAGCCCATTGAAATGTGGCAGGGGCATTGCAGAGTCCTTGAGGCATTTGAGTAGGTTCATAGAGCCTTTTGGAGGTGACAAGAGCAGAATTTTCTGGTCTTCTGGTGACAAGTTGACCTGCTAGTATCCAGAAGCTAGATCCATGGCTTAGAAAAACTTGGAACCACCCAGCTGTCTGAGAGCATTGTCAATTCTGGGCAAGGGGTACAAGTCTTTCTTAGTGATAGAGTTCAGGCAGCAATAGTCCATTAAAATGTGCTTTCTGCCATCTTTTTTCTTGAGGATAAATAAGGGAGAGGCCCAAGGGCTTTGAGAGGGAGCCAAGAGTCTAGCATCTAAGAGTTGTTTAAGCTCCTTAGAGACCTGGGCATCCTCTACCCTACTATGGTGGTATGGCTTGGCACAAAAAGGCGGTGCATCACCAGTATTGATCTGATGGATGACCCCTTTGGCTAGGCCGTAGTCTGTAGGTCCAGAGGCAAAGATATAGTTAAACTGGTCAAGCAGTTACAACACATCTTTTTTGCTGGATGGGTGACAGTTGTGAGGTGTTAGCAGTGGTAAACAGGGAGAGAACCTGAGAATCTTATTCAGGTAAATTAAAGTTGCTGAAGTTTCCAAAAGGATAGAGGGATACAACTTGTTCTGCTCCCAATATACAACCATGCTCTACAACCTGGCCTTAGACACCTGCATGGATAGAGAAGTCAGGTTAGCTAGCAACAGCTGTACAGGCTCCTTGTGAGTCCAATCTAAGATCCCTGGACATAATCAGGGCTCTTTGCGGCTTAGAGATTCAGGGGAGTAGAGTTCCAGGAATGACTATTTGGGTAGTTTGTAAGATATCTGAGAGTCTATAATCACTTGGAAGCATGGAGGAATGGTGATAGCTGCAGGGGAAAGGAGAGGCACACCTTCTTCTGCGGGACAGGAAGGAGGAGGGGAACACATATTGGAGGAATGAATTCTGTACTTGAGCAAGAAGATACCCATGGGATACTCAAGCACACTGTCACGGTAAGTTCCATAATGCCAGGTATTGTCCGTCCAAGTAAGAAGGCACAGAAGGCCAGAAAACCTGTATCAAAATTGACCAAGTTAACAGATTTAAACCAAACGGTCAATCAAAAATGGGTCACGGCTGCTCTAGTATGCCAACTGAAACCAGCTCCCCCTTGTAAACTGACGTTGATAAATCAACGTAATATGAGGGTCACCCAATATAAGCTCATTAATCAGCATGGTTGTCAGAAACTGGTCATACAAGGGTTCTTTGCAACCTGGACTAGATACTTACTTGAAGATGCCAAAGGAATAGGAGATCAAGACTCAGGTGGTATTGCTTAGTCAATTTTTCTGATATATATTGAATAATTTTTCCTGTTTCAACTCTAAGAGTTGAGTCCTTCTAAATTTACTCAATAAAAATCAATTATCCCAAGTTCTAATTTTAAATTTTAAAAATGCATCCTGTGCTTGGGTTGTTGCGGTATATCCCGTACAATCTGAGTCTGAACAGAATCATTTCCGGAAGATGGGGACCAGCATCTGGAACTTTGTTGTCAGCGCCGCAAAATGGTAATTTCATGCCAGCCAATTTTGTAGCTCCTCCCTCCATTCCTGAAGATGAAAATTGGGTCACTTCTCAATGCCCAGAATTCTACGCTGAAGATGCATTGATGCTTTCCCAGGTCATTTATCTTGGTTTACTCTGGTTAGGATTGATTGTTCTACTTAATCCTGGAGTTACAATTGGAAAATTCACAAAAAAATATCTGAAGCCGTGTTGGTGGTTAATCATCAATTCTATGTGGATTTGGGTGGTAATTCCCCATCATTTAGAAACGGCATCATATTATCCAGTTATTTCCGTCATACACACAAGTCTTAAGTTGTTTGCCTGGGAGCCGCGGAGGTTCTTCAAAAATCAAAGGGACCTTGTATCCTAAGAGCAATAGGTATCCATCACAAAGGTTTACAATCCTATTATATTCACGGAGGAATTGTATACCAACCAGTAGATCATAGCTTTTGTTCTCTAGGACAACAGCAGGGGATGCAATGAGGAGTTTCCTAAACCTCATGGGCAGGGCTGAGTAGACACCAAAAGCTCAAGTTTGAGCCATGCCAGTGGTACCATATGATTGAGTGTAATTGAGGTCAGGAGCCAGCTTAAGCTTCTTCATTGGCTTGGATGATACCATGTTGACTGGAGAACCTGTGTCCAGAATGGCTTTGATTTTAACCTTTTGGATCAACACTTCCATATGGGTAGTATCTTTCTCAAAGGGGGGAAAGACAGCCAACACATCCTGTACAGCTTCTAACTCTTTCTCCCATTTGGCTAACATGTATTTTAAAGCAGGAATTTACTTATACACAGTCTGCAATGGGAGAGATACAGTCAAGTTCTGAAAGAGAGATTTGGCTAACTTGGCGGCTTCTTCAGAAGAGTCTATCAAGACAGGATGTTGATGATCCTGGGCCAGATAAGGACAAGCTACCACAGCCTTGGCTTCAACTGAAGGTGTGCAAGAGGTAGTGGTGGGTTTCCTTGAACAAAGCTTGTAAGGGACAGACACAGTTTTTGGGACAGCCAAAGCAGAGTAGCCGTAACTATTGGATTAATCACAATCAGAATCTTCAGGTTCAGAATTACTGGAAAATTTGTGAAACAGGTGAAGGATAGTTGGGCCAGATGAAGGGGGAGATTTCTCATTGGAAGGAGGATCAGGAGGAGACAGGGGAGATTGGTCAGCAGAGAGTGTCTACGCCTCTAAGCTGACCTCTCTTTTCTTGCTTGTTCCTTAGGGTCACAACCTTCTACCCAGGGATTGGTGCAGGTACGCAAGTGGTGCCCTATTTAACCACAGTTATATCATCCTTGCCTCTTAGGCTGTCCACCTGAACCAAGAGTCATAATGTGCAGAGTACAGGAGGTGGTCCAAGCATTACTGGCTTTATTTTCACAAACCACAGTACCCCCATGGATCAAATGCACGTCTTGCAAGAGAGTCTTAATGCTTTTCATGGAAGTAAGTGAAGCCTTGTGTGCCTTAAATTGTAGGCATAGGAGCTGGTTCACCTTCAAAGCGTTTGAACATGCTGTGTAAGCTTCTTGAGGAGTTAACTGACGGCTGGTGATTAACTGTTGCCCTTCAATATAGAAGCAATCAGAAAACTTGGCCAGGGTTTCCTTGGGCTTAAAGGCAATGTGCATAAATACATCTTTCTTGACTTCCAAGCTGAGATCTCCTCCAAATTCCTCAATAAGGAGGCGCTTCATGTTCTCCCAAGTGACAATGAATGGGAGTTTGGGGACCACAACTTCTTGGCACGTAGGATGCAGGCAGTTAAGAATGTGCTCCTTTTTAAGCTCTTTAGTAGCCCTACACATTGAAGTCTTGTAGATTTTCAGAAAAGCAGCAATGGTAGAGGGTTTAGGGTCAAATATCTGCTTGAAGGTTGGCTTGTAGTTTGAGTCAATGGACAAGGAAGTGGATTGGCTATTTTCACCTGGGTTGAGAATGTTGATGCAAGGATTGCCCTCAAACTCAGATTCAGCAGCGGGTTGTCTAGCCCAGAGAAGTCAAAGGCTCTCTTCTAGGATGTCCAGAGTAGAGCTGTTCTGTCCACTGATATCCCGGGCGGTAGCGGCAGCAGCTCCAAATTCATTGATCTTGATCTGTTGTACTGCCAATGTGCCAGCAACCCCATTGATATGAGTAGTCAGGGAAGTTGTTTGAGCAGCCAGAGGGGTAACTTGTCCATTTATTGTTTCCATCAATTGAGAGAGGTTTTGTACCTCGCGTTCTAGAGCATCTTGTCAATATTTAACATCATTAGTTACTGCCACTAAATGATCCAAGGCAAGGTCACAGTAGACACAAGGTTGGCCTTTCAATCCAGGACAATACCCATGATCAAGGTGGGTAGGAGTACCAGTGACCGCAGCCTCCCTTTTGCCATCAGAGTCAGAGGACAAATCATCAGGGTCAGAGAGGCGTTGCCTCAAATACTCAATCTTGCCTCACAAAGTAGCTACTTGGTCTGTTAGTAAGGCAATGCAAGGATCAGGCGTAGGTTCAACAGGCGGATGGTTTGGAAAATAGGCTTGATGTTGAGTAGTGACTTTGAGTTCAGCTATGGCTTCCCATACCATAGCTTCAAAGGCAGATGGGGCCTCAACCAAAGGAGCGGGTGATCACTTTAATGGAAGCTATTATATTGTCAACATAGTTTTGAACCTGACACAGAGTGTTTCCTAGCGCGGCCTTGTCCAAGCCATACTGTAAGTGCAGATGTTGGCCCCAATTATTGATGTGTGTCCCAATCAATTTGAGCTGTGGATTGACATGCTCTTGAAACTGATTGAGCTCAGTAACTAAGGTCTCCAAATCTTGACAATACTTTAGAAGAGTTGACTCTATCTGGCCACGCCAGGTAGCTTGGTGATCATTCAGTTTGCACAGTAATCCTGTATATATCCAGGGATTGAGGAGCAAAGGGATTTTAGGGACGAGGTCAAATACTTCTGTGAAGCCAGCAATTCACGCTGGTTATCTGAAATGCAACCAAATAGGCTATGGGATCATTCTTGATAGGCCATATTTTACGCATGATTGTTGGAAACAGTGGTGGCTACAGCATTCAAGATCTGGTTTTGAGATCCCAGCACCAACTGATGATGGACCAGCGCAGGTTGAATGAATTGGTTAACCAACACACCAATAGTCTCCGTAGGCTCCATCAACACGGGGGGTGACAAAAATCCAAGAGGAAGGAATATAGATCTTTGGAAGCATGCACAGGACAGAGACCAGGGATAGTGTGCATTGCCACAGTGCCTGTGTGGAGGAGAGAGCAGGCAGCAGCACTAGCTTGCTTATAGTTGAGTGATAAAGCTGGAAGGGGGCCCAAGTGGGCCTGGGAGACAACACCATTACCATGGGAGTTGAGGGGGGCATCTGTGATATCTTCTTCTAGAGGAGGAATAGAAACTTTAGGTTATTCAGGTACTTCAGAAACAAAAGGGGAAGGATCAGAGAATGAACGTGGAAACAGGGTAATCAAAGGGCTTGCAGCCCCTGTAGTGAGCACCATTTTGTTGTATTTGGCTCTTGGGGACAACATCCAGGAGGACACAGCAGGAAATCTTTATAGCAAAAGATTTGAGGTTCAAAGCTATCCTTGGGTTAGCCTCCAGGGCAAAATTAAGGGCACATAACTTGATTTCCTGGAATACAAGATGAGGACTTCCTTTTGGCAAAAAGGAAAGGAAAAAGCTTGAAGAATATTAAAGCCAACACAAATGTGGATAAACTTGTCTTTATTAGGAGAAAAATTATTCTACTTAAATAGTAGAAAAGGGACAATGATCACTCATTAGGTAGACAGAGTGGCAGAGGGGATCACGTTGGGGTGAGGTCATACCAGGATCAGACAAGGGAAGGTATGGTATTCCAGAATGGGTGGATATTGGTACATACCAATTTACGGAAGGCAAGGAATATCCAAAATTGAAAGCAAACCCAGCCAAATCTTTGCAGCTATCAATATTTGGCAACCTCTAGAATTAACTCATACAGAATGAAACATCCTCCATGTTGAAATTTACAGAAATTGTTTTTTCTTTATCTTTTATAATTTCAATTAAAAGCTCAAATAAAAAATCAACCATTGCTTCTATTATCAGTGTCAATTATTTAATCAAGAAAAAATATTCTTTAAATTTGAAAATAAGAAAAATATTTTTGAGAATTGTCAACATGGAGGATGTTTCATTCTGTATGAGTTAATTCTGGAGGTTGCCCATTATTCAAAAACCATATTGAAATAGTATTAATGGCGCAATTTCTGAAACTCACAATACACAGGGGGCACTCAATGAGTTGCCCCATGATTTATCTAACAAAATGGATCAATCTGATGGTGATGTTGAGTTAAAAACACTATATCCTAATTAGGAGTGCTGCCAATTCAATATTGCTGATCCTGCGCAAATTATTCCTCAGATTCAAACCTTGCATGGAACCTGCCACCGTGCCACCCCCGGGTGATCTTGTGGCCCATCCCATACAGTATATTAGTCACAATACCAATTAATAAACCTTATCTCATTCTTCTAATTCTTTTTCTTTCTATTAGACTGTTGTCTTCTCCAATCAAATACTTAACTATCATTGGTTCAGTTGCAACACCTGCACAATGCACCAACTTTCAAGCCAATCAGAATGGCAACTCTTTTTAGAACAACTGCCCATCAATAGCAACTTGCCCCCCAACCAATCAGGCCTCAGTGCCTGCAGCCCAGCATCCCAGCATCCCAAGTGCAGAATAATCACTGCCCGGATTCTCCAGGAAGTTGTGGCACTCAACCAGTGTGGACTGACCTGGGACAAAATTGCCAACCAATTAAAATTTACCTGAGCCACTGTCATGCAGGAGTTTAACCTAATGAACAAGGGGAATTTATTTGGGAAGGCCAAGCAGTATAAGAAGGCACCTGAGTTCCAGATCAACAAAGCATATCCTATTATGCTTGATCTCCTAAAGTGGGACCACAAGGTTTCCCTGAACCAAGTCTGGAAACAACTTTTGCACCATGTCATATGGGTTTCTGAGTGTATGCTGCAGCTCTAGATGCATAGCAAAGTGACGTCAGTCCGTGTGTTGACCAATGTTGCTGGCAACCAATGGGATGGCAGTGAGGATTCCCCATATGATCCTGCCATTGCATCCACCCTATTCAAATGCCAGACAAGTTTGTCTGATGATGTCATGTTTGTCTCATACTATAAGCTATTGATAGATTTTAGCAGTTTGGCAAGCAAGGAAGAGTTGCCACCCAAAAAGAGAGGAAGAAGATCAAGAAAGGGACTTTCATTGGTGTGTTCCTGGCTGTTTTTGTGACAGAGATTGCAGGATAGTAAGAAGCTGTCTCCAAGTGGTGGGGAATCACTACCCAAATCCACATAGAGTTAATGATTAATCACCAATGCAGCTTCAGATACTGTTTTGTAAAATTTCCAAATGAGATACTAGAATTGAGTAAAATAATTAATCCTAACCAAAGTAGCCCAAGATAAATAGTCTGTGAAAGCATCAGAGTGTCTTCAGAATAAAATTCAGGACATTGAGATACAACCAGATTTTCAGTTTCAAAGACAGGTGGAACAACTCCAAGATTGACAGGTATGAAATTAACATTGGGCGGAGTCAACAACAAAGTGCCAACGGCAGGGCCCATCTTCCAGTAATGATCTGGCTGAGAATCAGATTTTAGGGGATGTAGTGTAACAATCCAACTACAGGATACATTTGAAATTAAATTTAGACCAAGGGATAGATGATTTTTATCGAGTAAAATTTGGGAGGACTCAACTCTTAAGAGTTGAAACAGTGAAAATTATTCAATATATATCAAAATTTGACTAAGCAATACTGCCTGGATCCTGGGCTCCTATTCCTTCCACATTGTCAAGTAAGTATCTAGTCCAGGTTGAAAAAACCTTTAGTGACCAACTTCTAATGACTATGCTGATAAATAAGATCATATCAGGTGATCATTAAATTATGTTGATTTATCAACGTCAACTTACAGGGGGGAATTAGATTCAACCAGCAAACTGGAGCAGCCGTAACCCATTTTCAATCAACTGTTTGATTTAAGTCTGATAAATCAGCCAATTTTATTAAAGGTTTCCTGGCTTTTTTGAGCTTTCCTACTTAGCTAAATAACCCTGGAATTATGAAACTTACCATGACAGTTTTGACCAAGGGGTTTTTCTACTATTGGACAAACCCAGATTTCACCAATGTCTACAAGTACAGCCATATCCTTGTTGAATTGCTTGACTCCTGAGATAGCTCAAATTCCAAACACTGTGTTTTTTTGAGCCACCAGATGGAGGGTAGCTCCAACGCCCTTGAGGCCATCCAGGGACGCAGGCACCAGGCCTCAGTCTACCCCACTGGCCCCGCAGACATTCATCTGGCTGATGTCATGTTCTTCAAAATTGGAGATCAAGTTTGGGAGTGCCACCCTCAGGCTTTTAATGATCTTTATCTTGGTGTCCTTGACCATGATTCTCTTTTTGGTTGGAAGATGATGGCTGACTTGTTTGCCTAAATAGTTTTCATGTGAATATGAGCAACCAATTATGTAAAGACAAGTGCCTCCCACCATATGCCACAGCCATCTACAAACCAATCCAGCCAATGACAGATGAGGAGTATAAAAAGCGGTATATGACAGCCATCACAATAAATCCAATTGGTTCAACCCCTGCCACCACTAACCCTTGATCATCAGCCCCTCCCATTCAATCCCAGACCTCCCAGGACAGCACTACCTTGACACCAGATCTCTCACACTATTCTGCATAATAGGCATCACTCTTCTCCTACCACATAAACTCATTTTCACCAAACATTTTGTATTTATGTTATTTTTATCCAGAATTTCAATTGTTGTTTTCTCTTTGTTTTTAGTTTATTTTATTCTTTATGTTCAGTCTATTTCTATGAAATCATGTTCACTATGTTATGTATATAGATCTATAACACAGTTATTTTTAGTTCTTTACACAGTCCCTTGTGAAAATATTAACAGTGATTTGGTGATAAACTAAATTTAAATTAGAAAATTATATGTTTATTGTGTTTAGAAAAAGTTGTTGCTGACCTGGATTTAAAACCTTAATGATAAACTTTAAGCCAATCAGAAGCTGAGTGAGAAAGTGAGTGTGGTGACATAAAGTGTCATTCAATAATTCTTTGATGCATGTGTGCTAATTAATCTGATTGGCTGGATTTTTTACCATTGTGCGCCATTGTCACTGTGGCAAGTTATTGGTGGACTAGTGCCCAATCAGCTGCTGGGTTAGCACTAGTCTACAAACCACTTGCCACAGCAACAATGGTTCAGCCTCTACTTTTATGCTATTTAAGTGTAACAACTTTACCCAAACTTAGTTGTTCCAAGACAAAGATTATTACTCTTCTATTTACTCCACTTTGATAACACTTCTTTCTGAAGCCATGAGGGGAATTCTTTTCCTATCTTGGTTTCTGTAGCCTACTTCTTTTGACCAAGGTGTACACTTTGAAACTCCAACTCCAGCAACCAATCAAGAGAATTCCTCCCCATATCACTACCAGAAGGAATCCTCAGAACAATGGTTCAAATATCCTTCTGGACATTGGGGACGCATCCAATTATGATT
Organism: Entomophthora muscae; assembly: GCA_014839935.2. NCBI lineage: Eukaryota > Fungi > Entomophthoromycota > Entomophthoromycetes > Entomophthorales > Entomophthoraceae > Entomophthora > Entomophthora muscae. The sequence continues at coordinate 2,929 of QTSX02004557.1, read as the reverse complement.
ATTTTGCTTGCTTCCCACCCACTCTGAACCCTTTACCTTTATTGCATCCCTACGCCTCATTTTACCCTCTGACGTATTTGGTGGGCTACCATCTAATGGTGATTCAGTTTATATGTTTTAGATTTGCTTATCTAGGACATCTTGGACATCTTGCAATGGTCACGGTTCCTATTGTCTTGGTCATAGTAGGCTTGATTGGGTAGCCTCTGGCCTCACTACTGGGAAGTTTATTCCCCTGCAAAGTGGGTCCCTGGCACCAGGTCATAACTAGGCCTTTACAAAGTCTAATTTGAAACCCAAAGATGGGAAATAAGGAAAAGGAAAGAGGATGCAGAATAACAAATGGGAAGCAATTCAATAGACTGCAGTTGCAAAAAGCAAGTAATAGGGTGAACAGGAATAGTAACTATAGTAAAAGGTGAATTCTGAAACTCTGCCACTCTGGCGTATTCAAGTTGGATTTGAACAAAATCAGAAGTTTGTACTTGGTTACAAATGGTTTGCTTACCATAGTGTGTTGAGCATCAGAGTCAAATAAGATTTTATGTGTATGTGGATTTGTAAGTGCATGGGTAGACAAAGTTGTGATTTGATCTTTGGTTTTAAGTTCATAAAAAATGAGACAGTGGGACACAGTGGATGCAAGTACAAAGGCTTATGGCTTTGGTACAGCTTTCTGTCAAGCTGGGGAGATAGGGCACTTAAGCCTGTTCCCTCCTCTTTCCCTGTTCCTCTGTTTCAAGACCTTCAAGGTCAGAGAATGTGCCATCTAGTGGGTTGCTATTTCAGCATTGTTTACTCAGGTGTCCTCCTCTAGGTACAGGGGTGTGCAGTTTGCGCTGTGGCTGGAATGCCACTGTTCTTACCTTAAGTTTGCCGTTACTATGATTATGTTTGGCGTTTGTTGTTACTTGGAGTTTTTCCAAGTATTGCTGCTTGTTGGAGCAGTTACATTGGTGTGCAGCATATTTCATGTTTTGCATCGTTATTCCATGTTTGGCTTCCCAATGAGTGCGGCAGATAGAGGTATTAGCCTCTGACAAATGAGGGCAGAGCAGCCTGAGGGTTTCATCTGTTTGATGAATGAGGCTCTGGTATGTAATACTGTCGCTCAGGCTGGGTTTTGGATTCTCGCGGTGTATTTCCTCAAATTCATTGGCGTAAGTTGGCCAGGTGTTGGTCTTCTGAGGAAGATTGCTGAGCTGTGCCGTTATTTGGAGGGATTTGGTGACACAGAAATTGTGTGATGTCTGCTTTGGAACTCTTCTTCCAGTTTGTTGGTTGTCAGCCTTGTTAAACCCTGGTGGCAAACCAGTTAGCTGTGTCCTTGTATTAGCGCTGCTGCTTTGTGGACCATTTTTTGTGGGGATGGCTTGCTGGAGTTGTTTGAGCTGTTCATCCAGTTATTTTTTTGTTTTTCCTGTTTTACTAAAGAACCTGGTCAATACCCAATGTACTTGAAGTTTGGAATTCACCTTTGATAGGTAGGTCAGTTTTGTTTGTGATTGGAGAGAGACTGTATTGAATTAGCCTTAAGTGCCATGCCTGAAGGTGACTGTGATCTTCAACAAGGTGCATCCACTAGGTATGTCTCATATTGATGTTGTGGGTGAGGAAGTACATTTTCCAGGTCTTCTGGGATGTGGCCTGCTTGAGTACGTGAGCAAAGGTGGGGTGGGTCTTGGTCAGTCATTTTTCTCATGGTGGCAAGCACGAAACCATCACCAGTTGCCCTCTTTAATTCTACTGGTTATCGGTACTTCCTGATTGTATTAGAATCCTGATCTCCCTTCCAATATAGTAGTTGTCCTTGATTATGATTCTAGACTCATCTGGGTTGGATCATCATGCTTAAGTCTGCTGTGTGCTCTGGATTGAGCTCATTCCATCTGCCTTGGCTTTGATTGGGGGCCCCACCAACTGAATGTTAACTCTATCAATTGATACAGTTCACCGTGGACTGCAGTTAACTGGACCAAATTTCATCTTGAGCCCTCTGCAACTCCCTTTGTGCCGCTGGGGCTGTTCCCATTCTCCCCGATTGCTGTGTTGATCCCTATGGTTCAGCGTTATTTCCCTTTCTCAACCCCAAGCAATGACCAACTTACCTTTAGTGGTCAAGTAAGCTGTAAAGTATTACAAACCCCCTCTCTTCTCTTCTCAATAAAATATGTACGTTACAACCCCTTATATTATCTACACCATTGAAAACTTATTGAGTGTAATCTAAGAGAACCAAAGGCTAGGTCTCCTTCATTGGGATCATACCAAGTACCATTAACTTTGAATACTAGAAGTCACTGTTGAGGATTCTCTTTTTAGTGGTCGCTGTTGCCACTACTCTAAACCCTTTGTTGTTCTTCAGGTCTGACTGCTTTTGTACTACCACTACTTGTCTGGTATCCAACTAGTAGTACTAAGGTTACCAACCAATCTCAGACTATCCCCAATCACCGTAGTAAGAGTACCACAGGCGTAGCCTCAAAATCAGCGTACCAGGTGATATAAGGAGCGCCCTTTGGGGCTCCAAAATATGCAGAATACAAAGCAGAAGTATATTTTATTGATAATACTTAGAATTATATAGATTTGACTGTAGCGGGAATTTAGTTGGATTAAACCTAGGGGTGTAATCATGTGAATGAGGGTTTGAGCCATGGATACTTAAACAAAGTCAAATGATATTGCTTGGTTACCATTACTCAGTATGTCAAACGGTATATTAGAAGGACACCAAATTGGGCAATGGATGATGTTAGGTTGACAGTAGCCAAAGAATGTTGTACATCCAGACCCTTGACAGTATCATGACAAGCCACATGCCGTCCATGTATACTCATGGAGGTCATGGGGCTTATCTGAATAATGTTCCTCTTGAGTCATGAGTCTTAATCAAGTTGTATTCCATTTAGGATCTGGATTGAGTGAT